>JAFIRS010005386.1:0-58690 GCA_018342105.1 Gonioctena quinquepunctata | reverse complement strand
TAGGCCAATATCACTTCGGAGCGCTGTCGCCAAGGTGACACATAAAATTCTCCTGAAGCGGGTTGCTAGTATGGAGGATAAGCTGAAACTCATCTCGCCTGAGCAATTTGGGTTTGGGGGTGGTCATTCTACGACCTCCCAAGTGGCCCAAGTTGTCCACGGGGTGAGAGAAGCTTTCCACCGAAAAAAAAACACAGTTATGGTCCTGTTGGACATGCAAAAAGCCTCCGATACCGTCTGGGTAGAAGGGTTGATCGTTAAAATGTTAGAGGCAGGCATGCCTTTGTACTTGATCAAAATCCTGAATTCTTATCTCTCCAAAAGGTCGTTCATAACGAGGGTAAATAATGCAAGCTCGGCAGAGTATTCAATCGGAGCAGGTATCCCGCAGGGGTCCTCCTTGTCGCCGATTTTGTATTCTCTTTATACGCATGATTTCCCGACCTTCGCTCGCACGAATGTTGCCATGTATGCGGATGACTCCGCATTATATGCGCATTCGTTTGCGAGTGCAGTGGCTGCCAAACAGCTCCAAATTCATTCGGATCGGATGGTCGTGCCATATATGGAGAATAATAAGCTCAATCCGAATAAAACCGAGGTAATTAATTTCTCGAAGAAATTCAACAACGTGAAGATCTTCGAGAAATTGAGGGTGAAAAATGACAAGGTCGACGAGAAGGGCTCTGCCAAATACCTGGGAGTAGAGCTGGGCAAGCATCTGGTACTGCACAAACATATAACTTCAGCACTCCAAAGGGGGTTGGCTGCAATTAAACGCACCTACCCCCTCATAGCACGGAATTTAAATTTATCATTAGAAAACAAAATGTTATTATATAAACAAATTATTAGGCCAGCAGTGACATACGCTTGCCCGGTGTTCTGCAGTCTCCCCAAATACCAGTTCACAAGATTGGAGAGGCTGCAGAACGAAGTATTTCGTATCATCACAAACAGTGACCGATATATTCGATTGAATGATCTGCACGAGCTTGCAGGTATTGAAACGCTCACTGAGTATGTTCGGAAAATATCCAACAAATTTCTCGAACACCACATACAAAAGAGTGAACTGACTAAACACATAACTGACATTAGAATCCACGATGAACATCGCAAACACGGATTAATTTATCGAAATACTGATATATTTCAGCAAAGAAGACATTAGTCCTAAACAATCATACATCAAAATTATATATGAATAATTTATAATTCAGAAAACTCCAAATATACCAAATTCCACTTAGAAACAAGTATAAAAATTAATTCTGATAAATATTCCCCAAAAGAATACGAAACATTCCCGCAAAACGTAAAATTCGTAAAAGTTAACCTACTCCCGCTAGGATCTAGGTCAAAGTTCAATAACATCGGAACAGTCAGGCGAGCATTCGCCTCGATCTTGAAAACGAACCAAATCCAACGACAAGCATTGTAGGCTCATATACGAGATCCATCGGTCTCCCTCTGGGCTTGCTGCCGTGGAGCAGTTGACTCTGCGTCAGATATGTCCGTGTGACGTATCCGGCCGGGTCAAGTGGTCGGGGTTCGACTCCGGCCATCAGCCTCAATTTAATTTTTTATTTTTTGGGAAAAATTTTATGCATAATTTTGCATAAAACCCAATTAGGGACCAAATTCAAACTTTTTTTCTTTGAATAACACACGCGAGAAGCCACAATAGCTGAAACCGGTTTTTTGTTTCAAACCTTTTCCGGTAAAACTATCGAGTACATTTGAAAATCAAGTGAATGAAATATATTGCAATGACCGTAAAAAAAAACAAACCTTAAATAATTCTCGTATAAACATGGTGAGAGACGAGACAAAACCTTCCCCCTCATTTCATAAAACCAAACCTAATATTTACCATAACACATGCCCAACACCAGGCAGGGACATCCCCTTCGCCCACCACTCATGTAACGGCAAACTGGATACCTTTATCCCCTATCGGAAGAATAGGAAGATCTGTATATAGTTTTCAAGAGTTGTGAATAGTAGTATAAGTTATGTAACTCGACAATATTGAATAAACTCTTTTTGATTTGATTTGGGTATGGCATTCGGTACTCGGCTCTTTCCAAATCCCAATAGGATTTATGAAGTGGATCAGTTCTTTTCTTGAAAATAGAAATTTTCAAGTCAAAGTCAATAACGCCCCATTTACCATCAGGCTAATTCAGGCAGGCGTTCCACAGGGGGAAGTACTGTCTCCCATTCTATACAACCTATACACGAGTGACTTTCCCAATTGTCGAAACGTTAAAACCTCCCTCTTCGCCGACAACACGGCTTTCATGGCGTACTCCAGATCCAAAGACATGGCAGTTCAGTACCTGCAGAACGCAATTACTGAGCTGTCTGATTGGTTCTTGGACTGAAAAATCAACATGAATGCGAATAAAACTCAAGTCATACCGCTCGGCAGGTTCCCCAGCCCTCCGCCCCCTGCGGATGCTAGTGAATGCTCCGTGGAATGATACTATCCGTAATGACCTGAAACAAATTATTGAATCTCCACAGAAATACAAATCAGAAATAGAAATGTGTTCTCGAAAGCCGAAACACAAGAAAATAATCATGTTAGGGAGGCCGTAGGCTACGCCGCGGAGGATTCCACTCGTTTCAAAAGAACCGGACCTATGTTCATATGAAGAATTTTTCGTAAACTCATCCAAGCATTATCGCCCTTTAGGATCAGCATTCAATTATGAAACACCCTGTATATATGAGGGGAATATCCCTCACTGATCAAAAACACTTTTGGTGTTTATCAGAGTGAATTGTAGTGTTCTCGTAAAAAGCAAAGGTGAGTTTTCAATAATCACGGCTGTGATAATTTTTCCTCTGTTCCTTAAAATAGGCCCTTTTGGCTACGACTTTTCTTTTTAACAAGATTCATATATTTGGCTTTGTTTTTACTATTGTTTATGCTCGGCGATTTCCCTGAGCTTGAACAACGTTAACAACTGAGCAGACTACAAAGCATCACAGTGTTTTCGTGATATGAAATAACTTACATCCCCTCAATGGAGCTGTGCTAACCCACTGATACAATAATACTCGACACTATCTGAAACGCCTTCATTCACGTAAACTCGTAAATAACACCCAAATAATTAGTTTCTATACACATTCGCTCCCGGCGATCGGTAGTTCCTCACTGCCTCCTCGATCACCTTCTTCCCACTCCTTTCCTGAGTCATCGTTCACTCATGACTCGTCGTGACAGGCTCCCACATTGCGTCCCTTCTTTTCAGCTTCAATGGCTCAACCCTGATAGCTTCTCCTTTGGATGAGTGGTTGTCATTCGATGCTTCTTGATGTTCCAACCCATCCTTGGTTGTTGATGATCCTGCTAATTCACTCTCAGTTCCCACACATGTTCCCGTGATGGAGGGAATCCTCTTCACATGGTAATGTGTCGTTTCATAGTTTTTCCATCTCCTGTTACCGTTACTTCGTTTCCCCTCCTCTCCGTAACAACATATTCAGTGGTACCGAATCTGGACGTTAGTTTGCGTGCTGCACAACTACTCTGTCTCCTACTGTTATATCATATTCTTTCGCTAGTCTTGCTCCGTCTTCTCTCCTTTTCCCTTTGAATTTGTTGATAATATCATTATCTTGAGCTTCTGGGTCACCTTCCTCTCCTACAATGTCAGTGACTGATGGAATTCAGTCTCGTATTCGTCGGTTGAATATCAATTCTGAAGGTGACTTCCCAGTCGTTCCATGAGGGGTAGTAACATTATGCATCATGATGAACTTCTGGATTCCACCTTTGTAGTTTCTGTTGTTATTCTGGCAAATTTGGAGCCTCTTCAGTATTGATTTATTCATGTTTTCCACCTCTCCGTTAGCTTGTGGCCAATATGGAGGTGTATGAATTAACTGAATATTATTTCTTGTACAGAAATCTTGAAACTCCTGACTAGAGAATTGTCTCCCATTATCCGCTCGAATTGACTTGGGAATTCCAAGCTGGCAAAATAATTCTTCCAGGTGTCTGATTATAACAGACGATGTCGTAGTTCTCAGAAACTTGATACTTTGGTATCGTGAATAGTAATCTATGACAACAAGAACTTGTTCTTGGTTTGGTAGGGGCCCCATAAGGTCAATCGCTAGACATTCCCAGGGTCCTTTCGGAAAACTATGCCGTGCCATCGGCGGATGATTTTCTGGTCGGCTGACCAACAGGCAATCCCTGCAATGTTTGACGAATTGTTCAACCTGTCTGTCAATCAAAGGCCACCAAACTTTCGCTCTCAGCCGGCGTTTCATAACTGTTTCGCCCGGATGGCTTTCATGTGCTAGAGTGAGTATTTGCTGTCTCTGAGAAACTGGTATCACGATTCTATTCAGCATCTATTCCTTTGTGTGACAAGTTATGTCCGAGGAAACATAATTGCTGAACTTTCTTAATGCATTTCGTTTTGTTCAATAATATATCATTATCTTCAAAAACTTGCATAACTTTTACCAAACAGTCATCATGCTCTTGCTCGGTACTACCATACACAATAATGTCATCTAGATAGTTCTTTTCTTGAAAATAGAAATTTTCAAGTCAAAGTCAATAACGCCCCATTTACCATCAGGCTAATTCAGGCAGGCGTTCCACAGGGGGAAGTACTGTCTCCCATCCTATACAACCTATACACGAGTGACTTTCCCAATTGTTGAAACGTTAAAACCCCCCTCTTCGCCGACAACACGGCTTTCATGGCGTACTCCAGATCCAAAGACATGGCAGTTCAGTACCTGCAGAACGCAATTACTGAGCTGTCTGATTGGTTCTTGGACTGAAAAATCAACATGAATGCGAATAAAACTCAAGTCATACCGCTCGGCAGGTTCCCCAGCCCTCCGCCCCCTGCAGATGCTAGTGAATGCTCCGTGGAATGATACTATCCGTAATGACCTAAAAAAAATTACTGAATCTCCACAGAAATACAAATCAGAAATAAAAATGTGTTCTCGAAAGCCGAAACACAAGAAAATAATCATGTTAGGGAGGCTGTAGGCTACGCCGCGGAGGATTCCACTCGTTTCAAAAGAACAAGACACTCACTCGTCTAGATCACACCCCAAAAATGAGATAGAAATGGTCATGACGAGAAAAATTCCGCGAACGCGTAAACACGAGTTTACATATTACTCCAACAGGTGGACCTAAAAAATAACTCAGATTTGCACAATTAGTTGAAAGGGTAAAAGAGCCAGGCCCTCACTTCCTATAATATACATAGAATCTTGAAGATCCATCCTTCTTGGAAAGCAGTACCACCGGAGTGGACAAGTTTTGGTAATTTTCTCGACAAGCTTTTCCACCTCTTATTATTAGGCAAATGGTATAATGGTGGTTATCCAATTTGAAGTCTTGAATAGTGTCTCTTCTTTATTGTACCAGATTGGTTCATCCTGTTGATGATCCTGCGGTCTCAAATAGATAACTTTTTTTGAAAATGAATATCATAGTGATTTGTTGTTCATTTCGTGTCAAATGATTCAAGAATTTTTCGATGGTTCTCAGTAATCCATCAGATTTGCCTCTGCCATACGCTCGTTCTGCAGTCTGGTGACGACTCAATTGTCTCGCATACTGCTATAATGTATTCTTTCTGGACTGTTATTCCAATTGGAAATGTATAAGCATTTCTGACAGGATGTCTTGTTTTGTTCTAACGAGAGCTCGAGTAAGTACTAATTAACTAGTAATTGTTTCACATGGCTGTACTATCCCGAAGTAGCAACCAGAGCTTCGATCCAATCGAGCCTCAACGATCTTCTCGGGTGAACCAGGTATTCCGACAGTTTTGCCCATCCTCAGTTTTACAGAATGCATTTTCCCAATTTGTGTCGTTGGAATCAAATATTTCCTCCCAAATTCCATAGTTTTCTAGTTATCATCAGAAGATAATTCATAGTCACTTCTCAAATCTTTTCCGAAAATGAACTCGTCTCCTTTGTCTGCCAAAATAACTCTTCCCATTATTCGTAGTCTTCCGAGGGTGGATGTGATGTCAGTTGTCTCTTGTATCTGTGCATTCCCTACAGTGACTTCGTGGGATGAAACTGGATGTAAATTATCTCACTCTGTCTGGTCCTAGGAAAACACCGCTGACCAGGAAAACTGGCACGCTAGTGTCTAGAGTGCATATATCTCTTTGGTTCACCCTTCCTCTGATAGCCAAACTATCGGTATTTCTCCTTACTAACTTAGTATCGTGTTTGGGCTCATTGGATTGGTCTCAATGAATATGTTATAAATATATTGTGATCAGGGAGCGGATGATGGATCGGGAAAGAAGAATGAGGATGAATTGGTGGAGGTTTCTAAGCTTCTTTCACTCGTTCAATCGATATGAAATTTTGGTAAACGATATGGTATCGTTTGTGGCGAATTAGTGTATGAATGTGTGAATGGGATTTAGTAAATGAATAAACATGATTTGATATGGTACGATGCTGAATATAATAAGGCACGGGGGTACGGTACAGACTACGAACGTGGGGGTGATTAAATGGGATTGAGTTAATGAATGATCGTATCGTAGCGTTTCTACTAGTAATATATTAAGTTTGAGAAGCATGAAATCAAACTCGAATTGAAAATTCAAAAGACCTCCGACCCAAAAAAACCCCTAAAATATAATTATATAACTTTTATTCTAGTTTTATTTTCTGATTCATTAAGTGTTATTGCTTCCTCAATATCTAGAGGAAGTTTATTGTACATCTTTATACCATTATACAGGGTGTTGATTGAAACGACCTGAAATGAAATGGTACAACAGTACAAGAGATTGACATTCAGACAACACGTGGAACAGAGGCTCGGACTAGCGAAGGCAGCCCGAAGAAACTTCAAACCCCTTATAGGACGCAGAAGCACATGAACCTCCAGTTGAAGCTGCTCCTCATCAGGACCATCCTCCTTCACATCATCCATCTGCCGCATGAGGGCAATGCGCAGAAACATACAGCAGCAAAATCCAGCGATTCTTGAACGCGAGTGAACGCTCCCAGATACGTCCCGAATAGATTCATCTACAGGGACCTGAATGTCAACCCAAACTTCTAAGACGACCATCTACGGAATCATGCCGACGCAACTTTCCAGAAGACGGACACCCACAGTAACCCGGTGATCCAAGACATCCACGGAAACCCAAACCTAGACGACCCCAGCTTTGGGGTCGTCTTGAGAATTCTGATAGTTCTGGAGATGAATTGGAAGATGAAATTTGTTCATCATTGATTATGCATTCAACGTTTTATTGATCGTATTGTCCGAACAAAAGCAAATCTGAATACATCGGAATATGAAAGAAGGATAGTATAAGAATTTTATTTGTTTGAGAAAACTCTTCATTATGTGGGCCCGGAAAGAAATTTGAGAAGGGTATCACGATGAAATTATCCATCCGGAAGTCGATGAGACTCACCGGCAGATTAGCGGTCATTACCAGTTAGCACCGCTGAAAGCCTAAGTCAGAGACTATATTTCGCGCTGCTTGGTATGCGCAACTACAAAATCAAGTAGACCACATGAAGGAGCAGGTATGAGGCCAAATAAACCTAATCGGCTATGGCAGGCCATTTCTATGCATGGGGGTCAAGTGGCACATCGTTGAGAAGATAACTCAATTCACTTTATAATATGAGTATAGCAAAATTCAAAATGCATATCGTGAAAACAAGAATTGACAAAATTCCAAAAAAATAGATGGTTGAAGAGAGAATTGAATTACCGTGAAACTGGGTTACTTGAAATCTCAGGGCAACTTGATAAATTCATGCGCGATGGTATGTTAAAATATACTGACATCTAACTATTAGTAGTAGAACCAAAACATTCGCTGGGTATACAGCTGATGGTATCTACATGCACGTTGTTTACTAGGATGAGTTGATGGATATCTAGTTTGGGTGACACAAATTTATTAAATTAGGTAAGAAAAATCGAGTTTTTTGTAGTGTGAATATTTTTGAATGTGTAGATGAGTTTTTGGGAGCGAAACAATGTAAATATTTTTTTTTGGTATACCTAATGTATTGTTAATAACTTCCCAACCTCATTTATTCGAAAAATCCTTTGGGAGCGCAGGGGCGTACACATGGTTTTTTTAGGGGTAACTTGAAAAAATGGTGCGATTCCATAAAAGACGCCTAGGAGCCAGGAATAATAGGAATTATGACCAGGAAACCGTTCAGGAGGCTTGACGATTGTACAGGGGGAACAGACAGATCACTCTAGTTGCACTTTCAGGAAGGTTTAATATTCCTGTTGCCACTCTGGGCACAATCTTATCAGAACAAGAAGGAAGGATCATCTGTTATGGTCTTAGTGTTGCAGCAGAATGGGGTTTTCCAATCGAGAAACAAGATTTGGCTGAACTTGTCAAAAGTTATTTAGCCAGATCTGGAACCACGATTCCCAAATTCAAAGAAAATAAGCCTGGAGAGAGCTGGTTGAATAATTTTCTTCGGACGGTGTGACCCCTGGTCTTGTTAGATTACTTAAATTCCTAGATCTTGATGGGTAGGGGAAGTGTTTTCATCAAAAAATAAACTAGCGTTATGAAGTCAACTATGGAAAACATCAGAGCATCGTCTGAGGATGGAATATCATTCAGAAGGACCACATCCCAAGCAGGTAGTTAGCATCTGTACTTCCAAGAAAAGGGTTTCCGATGACAAGAACCTAGCAGAAAGTAAGTGAAATTCCTTCGATGATTTATTTCCCTCTCCTGCAACTCAAGTTATGGAATGGTACGACAACTGATAACAAGTCTAAGATTGTATGGAGAGAACAAGGCTGAATCACTTCATAGGTATGAAGTCCATACACTTCTTAGGTAACGTTGTACGTACTTCCTACCATGCAACTTCAGCACTACACTGCCATCTCCCAATCACATTTTCCTTACAATTTGTCATCTAGAATTGAAATACACACTACATTGATTATTCTGAGCATACAAATATCAATCTTAGTAACAGAGGACAAATCTGGGAACATTATAGAGATGAGGATACTCAACTCAACTTCAACGATACCCTGTATTGTTCCAATAATATTTCTCTGGTGAAATAAATTCCTAAATCATAGAATACACTTCATTAATCAATCTGATCAATATAATAATGAATTTGCAGGTAGAAAAAACGAATTTTAGAACTTTATAAGCATGTAGGAGTTTCCATCAACTTCTACGTTACCCTGCAAATTTTCAATAATGTCTCTCTACTTATTTCACACCTTAAATGGAAGAATATACTTTCATGATGAAGCTGAGGGAAAAAAATGTAATTTTAGTGTTAGAAAGCCAAATCTAGGGGATATTATGAACGGATGGGGTTGACACCTCAACTTTCGGGCTACCATGTCATCTTCCTATAATGTTTCTCTACTAGTCCAATATATCCATTGATAGAATACACTGTTCTCGTCAAGCTGACATGCTTTCTACCCACTTTACAAAGCTTGAGGGTTGAAAATAGAGTTTCAAAGGGAAAGGTGTCCTGAAGCGTTGTTCATAAACAAGACGTCAACAACCAGGTTTAGAGTCAAAATTTGGCTATATGCGGTATTTATTCCAAAGGGAAACCTGGTACAAATTATACCACAAACATCCTAGATCACTTTTTTATAAGTTTCAGATGGGAAATCCACTCGGAAAATTCGAATACTGGCAAAATTCAGTCTAGGATTTTGGAAGTTGGGCAAACAAATTCCGTCTCCCTAGATACGACCTTTTACTATATAAGCAAGCCCAGAATCAGTCGTAAGGCAGACGAATTCCAGCACCTGAACCGAAACCATCCCCAGAGGATGAACTAACTCCTTGGTAAGAAGTAATCTTGATAAATCTTTTGAAATACTTGTTTCTATTTTCTATTCCCAGTGTGTAATTTGATGGACTTCGACAATTGACAGGTATCGAATATAAATACGTTGATGAACATAGGCTATCTGCGTCGGTTGTCTATGGGCGTTTGAATTATAGTGATGACGTAGCAAGTCGTTCATTCTAGGTGACTATCGGATACAGAGGTTAAATTGGGAGGGAGCATATTCATGATCTGATGTTTATTCTTTGGGGTACATTAACTGGTTTGAAGATTATATTATCCACCCTCAAGCGTTCAGTGTCGAAGTTTGTTAATATTGTTGTAACTGTGAACATTTTTCACAGGAGATAGTATTTTTTCAGAAGTCTTCCAAACAAAAGAATTTAAATAACTTAAGGTTTTTCTTTAGGAAATTGGGGTTTATATAATCGTTCTTCACTAACAATTTTTTGTTATCATTCATTTCAGGACTATGAGTAAATATCTTAATTATGGGTATTTGTTCACAGGTCATTATTTACCCTACTCTATTAATCCTCTATTCATGTGACATTATGCTATTGGTATATTTTATTGAATTTTCCCTGGTTATTGTTGATACATACGATCTATACATTAGGGTTTTCCATATTACTCAATCAGTTATTGCTTTACCTACAACCTTTACATTTGGTTTTCACATATCACTCATAATGTTTATACATACGATCTATACATTGGTTTCTACATATTACTGGTTATTCACCACACTCATTACACACATCACCTACACCCCTCCAGAATAAACCCCGTTGAGGCCCACACACACCCTACATCACCTACACCCCTCCGGAATAAACCCCGTTGAGGCCCACACATCACCTACACCCCTCCGGAATAAACCCCGTTGAGGCCAACACATCACCTACACCCCTCCGGAATAAACCCCGTTGAGGCCCACACATCACCTACACCCCTCCGGAATAAACCCCGTTGAGGCCCACACATCATCCACACCCCTCCGGAATAAACCCCGTTGAGGCCCACACATCACCTACACCCCTCCGGAATAAACCCCGTTGAGGCCCACACTCACCTACACCCCTCCGGAATAAAACCCCGTTGAGGCCCACACATCACCTACACCCCTCTGGAATAAACCCCGTTTAGGCCCACACATCACCTACACCCCTCCGGAATAAACCCCGTTGAGGCCCACACATCACCTACACCCCTCCGGAATGAACCCCGTTAAGGCCCACACATCACCTAACCCCTCCAGAATGAACCCCGTTGAGGTCCACATCACATAGACCCTCCGGAATAAACCCCGTCAAGGCACCACACTCACTTCGCTCCTCAGTAATCCACTCAGTGGATGGAATGAGTTTAGTGAATCCCCAAGGCCTATACAAATTGACTGATTTCAAGTATAGGGCGTAAACTCCAGGTGAAGGGGTATGGTTCACTATTAATTTGGGAAGGTTTGATCTTCCGATTGAGTTATTAAAGATTGACCCTCATAGACCAATAAAATCGTGGGGCAAATGTTTAACACTCATTTATATATTGTCATGTTCTAATATAGTTTTTTTCCTTAGGTACTGGGAAGAAGAGGACGGATCCAAAATGGAATTTACAAGTACAACACATGACCTTCGGGAAGTCCAGGTCCGCAATGAATAGAAATGATAACTATCTTCAATTATTCAGAATTTTCTACTTATTTCTTTTATTTGATATTCTCCATTCATTATCACTAACCAGTCAACCCAGTTAAATTATAGAGTCAGTATTTTCGGCCACAATTAGTATGTGTCTTACTTATAACATCGAGTGAAATAGAGAAATTTTTAGCACAAGTGTGAAGTAGTGGAACTGAAGATGTTTATCATTGTCTCATTGTTGCTTCTTGCCACAAATAAATCCCGGTTTTACGCTTGCCAACATTAGTAATACTAAAGAGTGACCGAGGAAAGTAACGGGTTTGTGGGTAGGGGTGCACTCCAAAACATTCATGTCCATCAGCGGACGATGTCCCTGCAAACACTTTGATGTGTGGCGAAGTAAATTTATTAGTGGACTATTCACACACGTTGTCGAGAGTAAATTCTATAGGAATTTTGGGTAAGATATCAGACTAATGAATTTTTAGACAGTCTCACAAATTTGCATTTTGAATACCTCAATAAACAACAGTCTGTCCTCCGGGACCTCAAAGAATATTGTAGAGATAGGAAAATTGAAATTTGATAATTGTTCCTGGTTTGAATCTGGAATCCTTAATTTGTGGAATATATCTAGGTCATATTAGTTGAGCCTATCAGTACCACATTAAATCCTCAAGTTATATTGGCCTAGAATTGGTGTTAGTATTTGACTACGGCTCAGCACGACAACTTAATAGCTAAATTGAGAAATGTTGAAATGAGTATGTTTGTAGTGCTACAATGTTACTCTCTGCTAAGCATGGATCCCAGATTTACGCAAAGAACTCTAAAAAAATCAGAACGTACTGTAAAGAGTGGCCTAGGATGGTAACGGGTTGTCTAGTATGGGTGCACACAAAACAATCTCGGACCGGTCACTAGGTCCTGTGAGTCTAGCAACTCCTTGGTTGCGTGCTGGAAATGTACCATAAGTCTTCATTCTCTCAATTGGCGATAATCGATCTATGAATATACCCGTGAAAAACACCGGTAAGGTATTTTGGGTATTAAACAATTTTACTAATACAGATATATTCCTGTCACTTGTTTATTTAGTTAAAATTTCACCACTTCAGGAAATCTTAACATAGTGGTATCAAATTAGATTTGAAACCAGAGACGATTTCCAAATAAGCTGAACTCTATAACTTTCAATTTTATCTTGTGACAATGTAAACTCTTTAATCGTTGAATAGTTTTGAACCCAGTGGAGATTGTAACTCTTGGCTTTAATATATGTATTTATTAAGTTTGTCTTTTATTTCTCTTCAGCTGAACAGAACTTTGTATCCTAAAGAACACAAAAAAAAAATATACACAACGTGGGAAAATTGGGGGTCTCTCCTTTCAAGGGTCTCTCTATAGAAGGCTGTGTGCCGGAAAAAAAAATGCTATACTAGGCTATCTTCTGAGAGTAGATGGATTACAGATCCTGCTACCTGAGAAGTGGCGCTGACTGTCTAGATGATCACAACAAAAAAAAAAGAAGGTAATAAAAACAAAGGTTGAAAAAAATTTAAAGTCGACCAGAAAATTTACCAATAGTATAAGACCGGGGTGGGTTCGGTTACAGTGGTGCCGTGACCAGGATACAAAGTCATTAAAATCTGCTCAGCTTTAGGGAAAGACACAGAAATACGTATTAATTGTTATTTTCCAGATAACCCGGAGTCAGTCAACCACAGGTCCGAAGAAGAGGGGTCACTAAGTGGATGGTTACAGGAGACAATGGAAAACCAGCAGACAAAATTAAGAGAAGCGTTGGGCAAAGTCCAGGAACAAATGCAAGATAGTGGCCAACGAATTGAAGCACTGACTAGTGCATTACTATCGATCCAAGAAGGAAATCAGGAATTAATGAGTAACCTGTTAATTAGAAACAACGAAACGCCTCACCCTATTATAGAAGGACAACAGGATTCAATCCATAACACTAGTGCGAAGGGAAGTGCGATGATGATTACGCATGCACCCGTCGTTCCCAGGTTTCGAGCGGATGGAAATAAACACCCCGTACGGTTTCTGAAGGAACTGGAACGATATTTCGACTGTGTAAAATCTACGGGAAGTCAAAGTCAAAGTTACGACGGTCAAATAATGTCTAGAAGGGCCAGCCCAATGCTGGATGGGACTTTACAATGGAGAATGGCGGACTTACGAAGAGTTCAAGAATGCATTCTTCAGGAAATATTGGTCAGAGGAGGAGCAGGAAAAACATCAGTTACACTTGTTGGAGTGTACAGAAAGGAACTATGTATAATCATTTTGCACATTTCGTAAATTTATCTCGACTATTGACGGAACCAATCAAAGAAAGTCGTCTGGTAGCTAAGTTAATGACGCACTTTCCCAAGGAGGTACAGGGATTATGGGCTTTGGTAGCGGACAAAACCATAATGTCTGCGGCCGATTTTTCAAATAAACAAGAAGATATTCTCGTGAGAGGAACCAACACCACTCCAGCAAGGGAAGCAGAATTCGCGCCTATGAGAACCGGAGGAAAGCGAATCAACGCCATCAAGCAAACATTTCATCCTATCGTCTGAAAAAAAACCCAACCTGGGTAAGGGGTTCGGAAAACGAGAGTCAGTCGAATTAAAGGGGTCGTCAAGTTCGACTGCAACCAATTCAGGACGATCTGATCAGGGAATTAAGGCTAAAACCGAGACGAATGAAGGATATCTGATTATGGAAAAGATGGGATGGAAGAAAGGAGAAGGCTTGGGAGCAAGAGAACAGGGAATAAGGGAACCTGTAAAGGCGATAGGAAAGAAGAGGGGAGACAGGAGGGGGTTGTCATATATACAAGGGGGCGATCCACGTCAAGAATTCTTACCAGAAATCGGGGTACTGGTAGGAGAGAGGCATTTCGGTACTTATCGATACTGGAAGTGAAGTAACATGTATTTCAGAACGATTCCAGCAGGAGTTACAATCACAAATGACGTTACACACCCTCCCCATGAAGGCCCTACAGGTTAATGGCGCTTTTCACCAAAAAAGTAAAAGGGTAAATAAACAAATTTGGTTACCTATAATCCTCTCCAACCATACTTTCCATACCTGATGTATAGTCATACCCAATCTTATACGGCGAATAATATTTGGCATAGATTGGTTGTATCGAAACGATTGTAAAATTTGTTTCCAGACTAAATCATTAACGTTACGACATCAAAATACAGTCTTAAAAGTTCCTTCTACCACCGTACCAGAGAATGTCATTTCGAACCAGAGGAGTTTGAAGTTTTTCACACCCACATCAATGTTGTTGCTGTTGATGGGACAGAACGAATTGAAGGGAAGATCAACCAGGCACATTTGAAGATCTCCGAAAGGAAAAGGTTGGAAGATCTACTTATGAAATACATTGGGTTGTTCAGGGAAAAGCCGGGTCTAACACCATTATATCAACACAAAATCCTTATGAAGGCACAAGACTATATCGTGAAGAAATCCTATCCAGTTCCGTTTGCGCTCAGACCACAAGTGGAAGAAAACTTGAAAGAAATGGAGGAGTTGGGAATAATAACTAAAGCTGCATCACCTTATTCTAGCCCAATGACCGTGGTGAGGAAAAAAGACGGAAGTGTCCGAATTTGTCTTGATGCTAGAGAATTGAATGATTTCAGATATAGAAAATCCACCTGCCATTGACGAACTCCTACAAAGATTTCATAATTGTACTTACTTCCTTAGATTTAACCTCCAGCTATTGGCAGATTCCAATGGAAAGACGGAGTTGGCAGTATACTGCATTTTTATATAATGGCCGTAGTTTTGTCTACAAGGTATTGCCCTTCGGATTGAAAACTAGTTTAGCCAGTTTTTCAAGAGCAATGGACCTCACTTTAGGACCGGAGGTAAGAGATATTACCCATAATTACATTGACGATTTATTAATAGCTTCTATATCATACGAGGAACACTTAGAATATTTAGAAAAGGTTTTCAAACAGCTGCAGAAGGCAGGTATTACGCTCAATTTGGAAAAATCCAGTTTTTTACAGAAAGAAGTGAAATATTCAGGACACTTGCTGACTACCGAAAGTATACTTCCCGATCCTGAAAAAATTGCAGCCATTCAAAACTTCCCGAAGCCTACGAAAGTGAAGCAACTCAGAGCGTTCTTTGGACTAACTACTATAGGAAATTCTGTAAAAACTATAGTAACTTTACCGACGGACTAAGTAATCTATTAAAGAAAAATACCACGTGGAGATGGGGAACAGAGGAAGAAGGAAACTGGAACTTCATTAAGAAACAATTTTTGAAGGAGGTTCTGCTGATTCACCCCAATCCAAACAAAATATATGTTTTGGAAGCGGACAGTTCTCTTTATGCTATAGGAGCAGTTTTGTACCAAATACAGGAAGATGGAAACAAGGGAGTGGTCATGTTCATTAGTAGAAGTCTCCATGGCGCGGAGCGACATTATAACACAACAGAAAAAGAACTCCTCGTTATTGTTCATGCTTTAAAAAAAGCTAGGCTGTATCTACTGGGCTCCAAACTGATCATTAGTACGGATCACCAGGCATTAACTTTTATGAATCAGTGTAGATTCCTGAGCGAACGCTTAATTCGATGGATGTCATTTATACAACAATTTGATTTCAGGATCGAACACATCCCAGGCAAAGATAATATCGTGGCAGATATCTTGTCTAGGTTCCCCTTAGATAACCATGTCAGTTATCAAGAACCTGGACCAGTTTTGGCTCTGTTTCAGGTACCAGAAGGAATTAACTCAGTCAGGGATTTGGAATCTTTGGAACACAATCAAAAAACGGATCCTCTCTTGGGAAAATTCTTTCAGTACAAACACGGGAAGGTGAAGAGTCTAAGTGTTAGAGAAGAACAGCTAAGTAAACATTATTTCATTTATAATGAGGTTTTGTATTACGAAAACCCTGTTAACGCAAAAGTTACCATTGCTTTACCCGAACAGTTGCGGGAAAAACTGGTTTGGCATTATCATTATGAACTAGCACACTTTAGTGCATCAAAAATTTCCAGTATAATGGCAGACCGCTTTTATTGGTCTGGAATGCATAAAAATATCATTCGAATCTTACGTACTTGTGACCTGTGTCAGAAATCTAAACGAAAAAATTTTAATCCAGAAGGCCCGTGGACTCCGGTTTTAGCTAGAAATCCTGGCAAATTGGTTGCAGTCGATTTTTATGGCCCTCTGCCAAAAGGAATAGGTGGCGTTACGCATATTATGGTCGCTGTAGACATTTTCACTAAGTTTCCAAGTTTCCACTCAAGAGAGATACTGCGGCGGCGGCGGCAGCAAATCGCGTAATTAAGGATTTGGTTCCAGTTATACCAGTAAAGAAAATTCTAAGCGACCATGGTACTCAATTTACTTCACATCATTGGAGAAAAACTCTTCAAGATGCCCAAATAATACCTACTTATACCTCCATACGACATCCAAAGTCGAATCCGTCCGAAAGATACATGAAAGAGCTTGGACGACTAATACGGGCTTATTGCCATCAACAACAATCAAAATGGTCGAAATTCCTCCCTACTATTGAGGAATGTCTGAATTTCATTCCCCACCATAGTACAGGTTTTGCCCCGTGTGAGTTACTCACTAGTAAAAAACCAAATTTTCAGCTAAGCAAGCTGACCGAAAAATATCTAGAATTCCCCGTCTACAGCCAGTGTCTGCTATTTACGAATTGGTTCGGAAACAGTTAATCCGAGCGGCATTGAAATGACAAAAGCAACAAAGACCAAGAGTAATTAAGTATAATATAGGGGATCTGGTGTTATTAAATACTAATGTTCAGTCTAAGGCCAGTGAAGGGATCAATCAGAAGTTATGCTTACTGTATGAAGGTCCTTATGAAATAACCCAGTGTCTCTATCCAAATGCACATGAAATCTCGAGTGACGGTCTCAAACGGGGAGTTTTCAACACTGAAAATCTGATAATGTATTATTTCAGCCCAACAATCCCTCTGTCCAACCCTACCTCTGATCGTGTCAGCCGCTTGAGCCTCGGAGCGACGCGAAAAGACCCCTGGAAGAAATTGTAACGATCGTAGTAGGCAAGAACCATATTCCAATTCAGATTGTTCTACCTGGTTCCGACTCACAGCGTCAGTAACATGGAGAAAATACCTATCAAGAATATGGAAAGGGCATTGAGGGATACTCAAAGTTATTTAAAGGAAAGGATCGAAAAAGAAAAGCGGGTACAACTCTTAACTAAATTATTTGGAGACGTTAGTGACTCTTCCTCCACTTCCGACCCCGAAGATGCTGAACCAGTACAGAAGAACCGTTCCAGTACCAAGGAAGAACTTTGTTCCACAAAGAAAAAAAAACCAACGAGGAAAATTCCAATTGAATCGAAGGAAAAAGGAACTCCCCGGAAAGCCAACAGAAAAAAGATTATTAGCGACGGAAGGAAAAGTGGAAAAAAACCTAACAAGACCAGAATACAAAGTGGCCGATACCAGTCCTGTAGTATCAATGGTATCAGAAGGAACGGATTGTCCCACATCGGTAGCTAAACGTTTAAACCACCAGGGACGGCGCCAAAGACACCGAACTAGGCGACGGCGCAAATGAGGTATTCAATGTAGGTGGAGTAAATTGTTATAAATGAAATTGCGTTCTTTTTGTAGGGTGAGGAATTGAAGTTTCTATGTTTGATAGACCTGGATTTTTTTTTTGGTGTATGAAAAAATATTGAGAAGGGAGAAGGAAAAAAAAATTCAGAGGGAAACAAACACATTACTCTGGGTTTTTTTTATATGATTTTCATTTCCTTAATTTTTCATAAAGGTATTCAAATTCATGGGGAGATTGAGACAGGTTACCCTGGGGATTTGTTAGATTTTGCTGAGAAAAATACCTTTGTTTTTTTTTCAGTTCATACAGTAAAAATTTTTATCCCCTTCATGTTAAATGAAAGGTATTCAAATTCAGGGGGAGACTGAGATGGGTTACCCTGGGGTTGGTTGGTTGGTATTCAATCTAACTATGTCGAATAAATTTTCATTTTTGAATTTTCATCCTTTTTCTTTTCAATAAAACGGTATAAAAATTCAGGGGGAGACTGAGACGGTGTGACCCCGGGTCTTGTTAGATTACATAAATTCCTAGATCTTGATGGGTAGGGGGAGTGTTCTCATCAAAAAAGAAACTAGCGTTATGAAGTCAACTATGGAGAACATCAGAGCATCGTTTGAGGATGGAATATCATTCAGAAGGACCACATCCCAAGCAGGTAGTTAGCATCTGTACTTCCAAGAAAAGGGTTTCCGATGACAAGAACCTAGCAGAAAGTAAGTAAAATTCCTTCGATAATTTATTTCCCTCTCCCGCAATAAAAGTTATGGAATGGTACGACAACTGATAACAAGTCTAAGATTGTATGAAGAGAACAATCATCGGTATGAGGTCCATACACTTCTTAGGTAACGTTGTACGTACTTCCTACCATGCAACTTCATTACTACACTGCCATCTCCCAATCACATTTTCCTAACAATTTGTCATCTAGAATTGAAATACACACTCCATTGATCAATCTAAGCATACAAATATTAAAAAAGGGAATTTTAGAGATGAGGATACTCACCTCAACTTTAACGATACCCTGTATTGTTCCAATAATATTTCTCTGATGAAATGACTTCCTTAATCATAGAATACACTTCATTAATCAATCTGATCAATATACCAATGACTTTGCAGGTAGAAAAAACGAATCTTGGAACTTTATAAGGATGTAGGAGTTTCCATTAACTTCTACGTTACCCTGCAAATTTTCAATAATGTCTCTCCACTTATTTCACACCTTGAATGAGAGAATATACTTTCATGATAAAGCTGAGGGAAAAAAATGTAATTTTAGAGTAAGAAAGCCAAATCGAGGGGATATTATGAACGGATAGGGTTGACACCTCAACTTTCGGGCTACCCTGTCATCTTCCTATAATGTTTCTCTACTAGTCCAATATATCCATTGATAGAATACACTGTTCTCGTCAAGCTGACATGCTTTTTACCCACCTTACAAAGCTTGAGGGTTGAAAATAGAGTTTCAAAGGGAAAGGTGTCCTGAAGCGTTACCCATAAACAAGACGTCAACAACCAGGTTTAGAGTCAAAATTTGGCTATATGCGGTATTTATTCCAAAGGGAAACCTGGTACAAATTATACCACAAACATCTTAGATCACTTGTATATGAGTTTCAGATAGGAAATCCACTCGGAAAATTCGAATATTGGCAAGTTTCAGTAGATGATTTTGAAAGTTGGGCAAACAAATTCCGTCTCCCTAGATACGACCTTTTACTATATGAGCAAACCCAGAATCAGTCGTAGGGCAGACGAATTCCAGCACCTGAACCGAAACCATCTCCAGAGGATGAACTTACTCCTTGGAAAGAAGTAATCCTGATAAATCTTTTGAAATCCTTGTTTCTATTTTCTATTCCCAGTGTGCAATTTAATGGACTTTGACAATTGACAGGTATCGAATATAAATACGTTGATGAACATAGGCTATCTGCGTCGGTTGTCTATGGGCGTTTGAATTATAGTGATGACGTAGCAAGTCGTTCATTCTAGGTGACTATCGGGTACAGAGGTTAAATTGGGAGGGAGCATATTCATGATCTGATGTTTATTCTTGGGGGTATATTAACTGGTTTGAAGATTATCTTATCCACTCTCAAACGTTCAGTGTCAAGGTTTGTTAATATTGTTGTAACTGTGAACATTTTGGAGGAGATAGTATTTTTCAAGAAGTCTTCCAAACAAAAGAATTTGAATAACTCAAGGTGTTTCTTCAGGAAATTGGGGTTTATATTATCGTTCTTCACCAACAACTATTTGTAATCATTTATTCCAGGACTATAAGTGAATATTTCAATTATGGGTATTTGTTTACAGGTTATTATTTCCCATATTCTATTAATCCTCTAATCATGTGACATAATGCTATTGGTATATTTTATTGAATTTTTCCTGGGTATTGTTGATACATACGATCTATACATTTGGGTTTTCCATATTACTCATTCAGTTATTGTTTTACCTACAAACTATACATTTGGTTTTTACATATCACTCATTTTCAACCCAGTGGAGATTGTAACTCTTGGCTTTTATATATGTACCCAACCCAACATCCAACATCCAACTTTATCATGAAACCCCCAGCAATAAATGTTCTACCAACGCTGCTCAGCAGCAACCCAACCCACCCCGTGCTTACAGAGGACACCCCTCTGAGCAACGGAATCCCCAAGCGCCCAATTCATGGAAGGAGTTAAATCCAACCAGAAATACACCCGCTTCCCAGCCTAATAGGCCGCAAAAGCCATTAGCGCCCAACAAACCTACCCAGGATCACAACAATGTCAACCCCGTGTTGACATCAGGAAATCTCGCAGACGGATCTGTTTTCACAGCTGAAGTTACAGTTAGAGAAACAGTGTCTTGCAGGACTTTCTCACCATCCACCCCAGCTCTGATCGAGGTCGCTCGTCAGACGCTCAGCGAAATGGTCACTGATAACCCGCAGTTGAGCAAGACCTTACTGCCGGAGTACTTTGACTACTACGCAACCTCCCTGCTGTGGTTAAGAATCACCAACCTCAAGCAGAAAAACTCTCAGAGGCTAACTGAAACAGAATCGGATCTGTTAGTCTTAACACAGACCACGGCTTTCTGCGTCCCAGAACCGTTGGCGCAGCAGTACCAGATTGGTAACATTGTAACCATGACGAAACAGCATTTGTACCCAGAGTTCCCTCCCCTACCGGAAGTACCCATCGACAAGGAATAGACAACAATATTCATAATTTATATGAAGAAATTCCATGCATCGGAGTCACAGCGGAAGCTGTCCGATATTCTATTTCCAACGCACCAGTCGGAGCTTATGTTTCTGCGCTAGTCACCCCAGAAATACCAGTGAACAGAAATTTACTGGGATATAAGCCACTCGCCACCAGGCGAGAAGAAGCAAAGAATTTAGCTCTTGCCCACGGTATCACCCCTGATATCGTCCCAGATCCCAACACGGGATTTAACTTCCAGTTCTTGCAGGCAATCTCAAATGTACTCAGCTTGACTAAGACATTCAAATCACAGACATTGTGTTTTCGACATTGAGCGAGGCAGGCGCTCAATCACAGATAGTTATATCTAGACCGATAGTCCGGGCTAATATAGCTAATCTCAACGGCGAAACCCGCCTCACATCCGTAGCGCAGGAGCAGCCCTCCCATGACGGATCAGCTGTCTTTTTCGACAGCCAGCTCATGAAAGAATCAAGAGCTCGCAACGACCACACCACCTGGTGTTGCGCCATACCGGCCGCAGGCGTCCCCCCACAATGGGTAAATAATAGAAATATTAGACGAAACCTGCCCGCACAGTACTTGGAGCAAACGTTCCAGTCTGTATCCCTTCACGCCATGTCGTATAGGGTCAATATTATCGAGCAGTTAGTAATATCCCAAAAGTGGATGAACCACGATCATGATAACAGCTTTTAGGCACGCATGAATTATCTAACCTTCAACCCACACTAGTATTTGATACTAGTCAATTAACACCCAATGGAATAGCCCGCCCTTCGGAGGACGTACAGGTAAGATCTTGAGGTCTCGGTTTATGGTCATTTCAATCTCTCACCATTCTCATATTTTTTCTCTCAACCGCATAAAGATTACAGTCCACTTATCTCTTGAGTTTGTGATTTTCTTGGCGAAAAATTCTAGAAAAAACACCATAAGGGAAGTCATCAGGAAGGACCATTTTTCTCGCCTCCTGAAGCGAGCATTGGTTGATGTAGAAGCTAACAAAGGAACTATAATCAAATCAGGATTCTCAGTAACAGGTTTAGTCCCTCTTGATACACAAAAAATACTCAATAAACTGCCAAGGGAAATCATGGCTGAAGAGGTCGCTGAAGCACGACTAGCCGCTTCCCTTAAATGAGTGTTTGAAAAAAACAGATTCGGTCGTGCTGGACCATCTTCTGTTGGACGAAGAAAGAAACTTAAAGTAGAATCTGGGAGAAGTATCACAGCAGATGATATAGTAACAGAACAGCGATTAGGAATAGGCAACAGATCGAAGGGATAAAAAAAAAGACTAAAACAGTAAAAAAAGGCAACTTAAAACGAAATAATGTTGGCAGTAACTCGTCGGAAAGTGAAGAAGAAATCGTACCAGATGACCTACAAACGTTTTCCGATCTAGAGAATATTGAACGTGAAGATATTGGTGAATTGATGGATATAACTGATAAAGAAAATATTGAAGCTGACGACGGAGTAGATAATAATGATATGACTGATAATGCAACTGAAAAGACTGAACTCACAAATTACGAAGTCAATGATTTCATTTCAGTAGAACTTAAGACAGCAAAGGGGAAAGCTGAGAGATATGTTGCGAAAATAACAGAAACGATGGAAGATGGCTCATTCATGTGCTCATTCCTAAGGTCATCTCAGAAAATTAAAACCACCTATATTTTTTCAATTGTACCAGGCACCTCTGTGGTATTGCCGAATGAAATCACAAAACCAATGGAGAAGCCAGATGTGTTGAGAAGAGGTCAACTCAAGTTCAAAACTGTTTGATGATTGTTACCTTATTTTATCACACTCAGTATTATTATTGTATCAGAATATTTTTTTATATCATATTTTATTGTTGTTCAGAAATATGCTTTTATTTTGTTATTTTCTTTTAGAATAAATGATCCTGTGTCCTGTTATATATCAGTATATCCTGTCTTGTTCCACTAGAACAAAAAAAAAGACCCAGAATTTGTTTTTTTGGCCCACTCTGGGCGACTTTTTTCTTTATATGGTTTTCAAGCTACCCCACAAGAGTCTAACATGAAAAATTCGTACAAAAACGACAATTTTTCAAGTAAATCCAAAACGGCGTAGCTTAAAGAATGACCTTTTAGATTTTTCAAAAACAGGGAAAAGCTGGAATTTTTTCAACTATTAGGATATCTTCCTATGAAAAAAAGGATAGTTTTTCTGATAACGGACTCTTTGAAATCAACTCAACGACTCCAAGGCAGCAGGAAATATCCCAAAATGTTGATCAAGTTACCCCGTTTTACGGTACGTTTTCAACGATGTGTCACTTGACCCCCAATGCCATTTTATATTCAGTGAACCTGTATTCCAAATTTATTGCATATATTTCGAATGTGTGAATATCAGAATTGACACATTACACGGGAGGCACATTTCGATCATTTTTCATATTAGAAATATCTCAAAAACTTATATATATATGACCAGATTAGCTGGCCACTAATCTAACGTTTGTTATAAGTTTTATAGTAGTATTTGTTATCAAAATGCTTTGGCGTATTCTGAAATCTTCTAGTGGCATTGTTCCTTCGATTAGCGTTGATTTTCCACGTACTACCAGCACCAGCCACTGCCAAAACTACAAATTATAGTATCTGTGTTACTGTGTTTTGATTAATTGAAAGTTGAGTATTATCATCGAATGGATATCAGGAAATTTTTCCAAAGAGGTAAGTTGAGTTACTTCATGTACTTTACACTTTACTCATGGTCTCATGGCGTTTTTTATGAGGGTAAGGTTAACAAATAACAATCCTGTTCCTTAATTCTTATATACTTAGGTTTAGGTTTGGCCGGATAGAGTGATTAGTAGATTTGAGAGAAGAGAAGCACTAACTAAAGTACGGCAGCTAGTGAAGAAAGTTTATAAGAAAGCTCTTCTCAATTAGAATGGGGCCAAGTGCCGTTTTCACTTGACTACAGCAAAAAGAGGGTTATGAGGTTTTCAAATGCCGTCTGAAAAAACTCCTAATGAAGGAATGCTTTTACACTGTAGAACAGTTCGAAAACTACATTAATTAATGGTAATCAAAGCATATATTTTATCTGTTTTTACTCTTTTGTTCTTATTAAACATGAATGTTCTGTATTGTCATTTTTAAATTTTTTTATCGATTTATTACTTCATCTTCATACAAAGATGTTTTTTTGTGACTCGTCCAATCTGTTCTTCGTAAATAGGAAACGTACTCAATGAAATTTGATTTGATTTGATTCATAATTTTAGCAGACTATGTACGTATGATCATTTATTACGGTGTAGCACCGGCATTTTTCTGATAACATACCTCATTTCAAGCCTAATTAAACTGGAAGAGAATTTTGTGTGTATTTTTTAAGGATTACTACTCATAAGAGGAAGAGAAGGGTCAAGCGGAAGCGATGATAATGATAACCATGACACAATTGGAGTGCCACAATCATCTAAAGGTGAAGGTAACACCGGACAATCATCAAACTCTCCAGCAGCTCCTGTAAACATAGCTTTGAAAAAAACTTCGAAACTTTATTACGAAATTCCTGGGTTCCGTCGAAGAATAACGATTCTGAAACGGATGCAAGCCATTTGCGAAGAAAATTCAATCATGCTTGGTTAGATCGATATGCACCATGGCTACCCAAGTAACAAAAATATCTCTATAATTATCGTATATCATGCTATAAAACAAAATTCAATACCGCAGATTTGTTCCTAAAACATGATATAGTGCTTTATACGACATCTACCGAAGCAAAATAGGCCCAGGTTTATACAGCTCTATAGTTGGTATAGGCTTCTGTAAGCATTATACAATAAATATTAATACGCTTACTATAAGACAAACTTTTTTGTGCTTTATACAACACTTATGTCTGATAAGGGGGTTGTTAGGCTATTATTATAGAATGACGACCAACAGTTTTTAGAATACGTATGAAAGCCTTAAAAAACAGTTGTAAGAATGCTGTTTAGGTTGCTATAGAAAACCGCTAGACACGATTGATATTCGTTTGTCGATCGTACATGTGTTATCTTGAAAGAACCATTTGGTTCATTTAAAAATAACTATACGATAAAAATATTCCCTAAACCAATAACTATACAATTCTTTATTTCTGTTATACATCTATAACAATGTCAGAAAATAATAAATGGCGATGGCGATTAAAAATAATACCACCATGATAAATATAATACCTACTATAACTTAAAAGAGAAAATAATTTGGTTACAAGTTATAGATTCTCCTGCGCAACAAATTTTTCTGATAAAGTATATCTAGATTTTAATGCACACATTTTGTATCATTTTAAATATTTTTTTTAATTTCGAAAAAAAAAAATATTCGTAAAATTTGAATATATTTTTCAAAACCTATCAGAAAAGGTTCCATAAATCGAATTAATAATCGCCTTCTGCAAAAAACACTTACTAGTTACTTGGTTTCTACGTTTTTAGTTTTAATTGAGAGAATTTGCATAATGGCGTCAGAAATAGAAAAATCTATATTATTTCTAAGATGGCGAACATAGTTACAGAACGAATATTTGTTACAGAACTCTCAAACAATCTTTTGATTCTGTAATGCTGTTTAAGCTATACCTTACAAGATGTTTGCTGATGTTTAAATCGGAATGTTGAGTTTGATTTTTAGACGAGGTCAAATTTCGAACAGAACCTTGATAGATAATTTTTGGGCGGCCTATTTCAACCACATTACCCGTAATCCGTTATACTGCTCATGCGCAGTGTTAAAGAAATAACCGATCCGACCTTATTCTGACAGTTATGATGGTGCGCGAGTCGATTTTAACAATACGCCCGCTAATAACGTTACCGCTTGCGACGTAACTCGTCCGCAAATTACGGCAAGGAGTAACGTTTATTAGCGGGCGTAGTGTTAAAAATTGACTCGCGCACATCATAACTGTCAAAATAAGGTCGGATCGCTTATTTCTTCATCACTGCGCATGAGCATTACTTATATCGGATCACGGGTAATGTCGTTGAAATAAGCTGCCGAAAAATCTATATTTTAAGGTCTTAGCCGAAAACTCCCTGTACCTTAATACTATGATATTTAGTGAATTATAAAAATTGTACACGCCCTTCAAGTAACGAATCAATATTATTTTACCAATATACAATACTTTTATTATAATCTGGCAACAATGTACCGAAAGATATTTTGACCATCCTTCAACGCGGCGGTTTCTACCAGTACACAACGAAACGGTTCTGTAGTGTGTGTTTTTATATTATTATACGATAATTGTATTGCGGAGTGCAACGCTATATCATTATAAGCATTGTGAAACAAGTTTAACCTCAAAATCAAATCGTAGATACGATCTTTGCAAGTTGCTTATTTTTTATTTATCCCGATCAAAATGTTTAAGATAGTTCAAACAGTAGAACGAGGAAAAAATACATCAACGATAGTACCAACAGTCTGAAAACAAAAGGGTATTTTACTTTGGCCTAAGATTGGAGCATCGAAATCACAGAGGAAAATAAATTTTGCCCCTGAAACAAATTGGATAAGCCTAAAATGTGAGCTTAAAATAAATTATTTGAACACATTTGAAATGACAGAAGAAAAATGGAAAGAATGGTCGAAGATGAGGATACAGAAAATACGGAAGTTGAGGAAGAAAATTTCAATACAAGAAAACGGCCCAGAGTTTCATTGCCTAGACGAAATCATAACAATGATATCACCTACGCCAAGTGCTTTAATGCCATCGCTGAGGCCAGTAAAGTAAGTTCAAACCAAATGAATTTTAAGAAATATGTTTCATTTATTTAATGCATTTATCAGGCCATCAGGCAGTTGTAGTTGAGAAGCTGCATGCACGATAATTTCGACTGATTATTCATTATAAGTGTTCGCTATTTTATTCAAAATTATAATCTTGGTTAAAATTAATAAGTTTATTAAGCTCTTATATTTGTTCAAAATTGCAATTTTGGTTTGAGTTACTAAGTTTATTTGAGTTTTAATGTAAAGTATTAGACAATGTTCCTGTTATTTTAGTTTAAATCAAAACAAACATTATAAAACACTATGTCGTATAGTTGTGACATTAAGGGATTTATAATTTCATTTTTAGAATAATAATGTTTTTACTATATTTTCTTGCAATTTATTTGGTTTGATATGAATGTAAGAGAGGAATAAACACTACTTTTTCAATATCTTGAACAAAAACAAACTTACATTTCACATCACATACTAAATATTGTTTTAGAGGCTGCTTATTACAATATTATTCAGAGTTATTTGGACGAGACGACAAAATCGGTGTCTCAAAGTAAGATTTTTTGTCAACAGGATAACCAAAAATAACTATTAAATTATTTGTAATTACAGCATTTTTTGTAGAGACTATTTTATTTTTCAGTGTTAGAAACCATTTGTCTTTGTTATGTTTCGAGTTTAGGTAAAAATCTTTAAATTGAATAGTTGTAAAAAATCTATTTTTATCCATGTTTGTGAGTTTTGGAGAATTGTCGGTGACACCATCCTGACATCTATCAACATCAGCAATTTCACTGATTCTCTTGGCCACTTGTGCAAGTGGACAATTTCCACTTCGTAGTAGTGTTTTAATTTGAAAGCCTATTCTCAAATGGATATGCATTAAATGTTGATAACACTCCAAAAATTTTCACTTCAGAAACCAAATGTGAAAAGTTTTGAACGTTACTAGTCATGTAATGTTTTCCGTGAAAATCCCTATAAGTCTCTACATACTCTTCTAATAATGATTCTACTAAAGGCAAAAAATGTGTAAATGTTTTGGTTGAACATATTGTAAAAGCACAAAATAATGACAAAACATGATAGTAGACGTCAACAGCCAAAAACTTTTAAAAAATTACTATTCCAATATAAAATAAGAAAGTGCGATATTCTGTGCCTTTCCAGTAGGCCAATACATCAAGGCTACGAACAGCTTGGTGAATCTCTGATGGCATTTAACACTCAATTAAAGAGTCAGAAATCTGCTAAATATCTCTGGTACACCACTTTGTAGAATAGTTTTCAAAATTACCTTCTTTCCACCCGATAAGGCACCTTTTCATTACCCCTAAGTCATGAGGTGAAGGGAATCTCAAACCGGGATATCTCTTACCATATCAATTTGCAATTCTTCAAGCGAAGAATCAATTTTATGGTGCCCTTCGTATATTCGGTTTCTAAAAGCTTCATCAGTGCGTTCAGGACATCCACTTCTTGAAAAGTATACTGTATGGGATGCATGAAAGTATTCACCAATTGTCGTGCATTTAAGGCAACCGTGTTTTGCATTAAAAATTACTACTCCTGAAAAGAAAAATAGGAGATAATTTGTAATTGAGGTATACCTATCAATAAGTATCAAATATTGACTGCTGTCTCACCTTTGATGAAGGCTCTTGCGGGAGAATCACACGATGAAACAGCGAATTCTCACAAATACTCTTCTCGTCTGATTTGTCCCATTGATATGAATACCATTTCTCAATTTCCTTAGCTTCAGTAACAAAAAGGCTGTAGATACTGTTTAGACTATTAGGTTTGCCATTGCCACTATAAATTCCAATAACAAATGGCTTGATATCAGGAATTTCTGTAATATTGCACAAAATAGGCCAAAATTCACACTTGGAACTTTTGTAGATTAGAAGGCCATCTATATTAATGTTAATAGAAATACTGTCTATGGTGAGATCTGGAAAAATTTTTAGGGATTCAATTTGGTTTGTGGTTGATCCATTATGCCAATACATTTACAAGAGGTAGTTGATCTACTCTTTTTGGAGTCGTTAATAAGGTTCTGGGATCATTTGGTAAAATATTGGGTATTCTCTGGTTCAATATTTTAAACAGTGCTTTTAAAGCCGAGTGGTTAATATTAAATGTAGTTGCCAAAACTCTTAGTTCTGTGTGTATTCTGATGTTTTGTTCAAAAACAGATATATCTTGATGGTTTATGCCGTCTTCATCCGTATTATTATTTGCTCCCTGGTCAGTTGCTATATCAGACGGTGGTAATATACTGAGGTCGGTTGGAAATAAAAACTCTGACTTATCTTCGGTGTTCTCTTCATATGTTTTCAAATGATTACCTTCTCTCTCAGCACCAACTGACGAGCCATTCAGTTGATTGAGAGAAAAACTGGAATTATTTTTGATAATTTTGGCATACCTATTTGCAACTTTACGTTTAAAATTTCCACTTTGCTTAATTCTCTGCCAGCAAGCACCATCATCAAGATTCATTTTAAAACTCTACATTTGAATTAATACAAAATGTTACTGTTATTGTTCGTTTTATTAAGCAGCGTTTAGAGACATTGGACTTCTATAGTGCAAGCATCCAACTACGTTAAAATCCACACCATAAGTATCCTGAAAACGTAGAACTGAAAAACGGTTACAAAAGGTATAAAAATAAATTGAATTTGTTGTTACAAAAACTAAGTTTGATTAATATAACAATATCATATTAAAAAATGGTACCAACACAAAAAAATTAAAGGAGGTGGTAAACGACTTGAGTAGAGGTGAAAAATCTAAAATTCAAATACGATCCCTCGAAACTGACTCAGGTTTGTTGATAACCAAATAACTAGCATTGCCAACGAATCCAATAAAAAATTTGCAAAAACCGGAAAAACACTTGCTGATAAAATTACCATAGACCAGAATTATATTCCAAATAGAAATATCATTGCAAACTCGTTTGTATTATGTCCTACGAACGAAAACGAACTGAAAACAATATTATTTGATTTGAAAGATAAGAAATCAGTAGGAGTTGACGGAATTAAAACCGAGACACTCAAAATTATTGGAGATTTTATCATCAAACCATTATCTCACATACTCAATAAATGCATGGAAAGTGGTATATGGCCGACAGCCTTTAAAAACTCCATTGTAGTACCACTTTATAAAAAGGGAGATAAAACAAAAGTTGATAATTATAGACCCATATCATTATTAACGCACTTATCAAAAATCTTCGAAAAACTAATTGAGAAAAGGTTGACTACGTATCTTGAAAAATATAAAAAGCTATCTGATAAGCAGTTTGGCTTCAAAGAAAAAAAATCAACAGAGGATACAATCCTGGCCCTAACTGCGAAACTAAACATGCGTTGAATGAGAACAAGTCCTGTCTGTGTATCTTCATAGACTTATCAAAAGCGTTCGACAGTGTGAGTCACGACCTACTTCTGCAAACATTAGAGGACATTGGTATCAGAAATGAAAACCTGAAATTATTTGAGGGGTACATCACCAATAGACAGCAGATCGTAAAGGTAGACGATGTCCACAGTCAGGGAGGAAGTATTGAATATGGCGTTCCTCAAGGTAGGTTCTGGGACCTCTTTTATTCAATATATATATATATATATATATATATATATATATATATATATATATATACAGTGAGGACGTAAGAAGTCCCCCCCCCTTAACTTTTGAACGGAACAAGCTGTCGAGGTCGGGTAAAATTCAGGTAAAAAGGTACCACTTTTTGGCATAAAAATGATTGTGGTCACGTGGTCTAGTGTCAAGAGGGCACCATCAACTTTTTTTTTTAATGTAAAGGGGGGTCACGTGGCTCCTGGTTTTGAAGGCCTTCCGATTCTCTATCCAACACCGCTTCGTTTGTGAAAATCGGCCAAGCCGTTTCAAACTGACAAGCGTTTGAAATTTGCTTCAAATATTTCACAAATAAATTCGAAACCTAAATAACTTTCAATTGCAACAGAATTTTGAGTAACGATTGCAGCTATTCTAACAAGTGCTCGAAATGTTCACCGTTCACGTCTTGATAGAAAAAAAGTCGATTGTGAAATTCATTCCGACCGTTATTAAATGTTTCCGGGGTAATACTGTAACACACATCTGTTATTCGGTCCATAAGTTCCTGGAGTGGCTGCGTGACGTACACCTTAGATATCATGTACCCCCACAGAAAAAAGTCCATAGGTGTCATATCAGGTGACCTATCCGGCTATTCAATGGGGCCACGTCGGCCTATCCACCGTCCCGGAAAATTCCCGTTAAGCCATTCTCGGACAGGTCTGTAGTAGTGAGGGGGTGCACCATCTTGTTGAGAGGTAACATCCATGGTAAATTCATTTGGGTTTGCCCAACTACTTCTTGAATACTGTGATGGATATGATTTTGAAGCATATTTAAATACAGATGCCCAGTTAAATTTTCTGCCATAAATATTGGACCTATGATATGGTCACCCAAAATACCAGCCCATACGTTGATCTTCTCTGGAGTTTGAGTATGACCCTCTCGAAAAACGTGCGGATTTACGTCTGACCAATAACGCACATTCTGTCTATTTACTGTTCCATTTAGATAAAACGTACTTTCATCACTAAAACAAATAGAGTTAATGTAACCGGGATTTTGGGTTATGCGGTCAGACATGACCTCACAAAACTGCAGTCTTCTATCCGGGTCATCTTCTGTTAATTGATGCAAATTTTTTAATTTATATGGGTAAAATTTGTGTTTTTTAAAATATTTTTACATTGGTCGTAGATACGTCACAAGCCGTGGCTACCGTTTTCGTTGTTTGTTGCGGATTATTAACAACAGTTGCCAGAACGTCGATTTGCTGTTCTTCTGAAATAGATTTTCTTCCAGATCCTTCTACCCTCGTTACGCAACCAGTCCTCAGAAATTTACTAACCTATTCCCTCAAGTAGGTACGAGATATTGGATTATTTGGGAAACGCTCATTAAATATTCTTACTGCTTCATGGTAATTACGCCTAGCTTTAGCGTGAATTAAAATTGCTTTGGTTTTTTCTTTTTAAGGACGAGAGCGAGGCATTTGATATTTATAAAGAAATGCTGAAACCTTTGACAACTGTCGAAAGTATCGATGTGATTAACGTCACTATTAGACTGAGATTGAAATGAAATGCTATTTTGAGTCTCCAGCAAAATAACTAGGGTATAAAAAAATTAAACAAAAAGCACATTTTAAAGTACAAATAATATGCGAACCTTTTTTACCACAAAAAATCGACTTTTCGACCAGAATCAGTAACGGAGTTGAAATTCTGCTGCAATTAATAGTTAAACTAATTTATTCGTATAATATTTGAGGCAAATTTCAAACGCTTGTCAGTTTGAAACGGCTTGGCCGATTTTCACAAACAAAGCGGTGTTGGATAGATAATCGGAAGGCCTTTGAAACCAGGAGCCACGTGACCCCCCTCTACATTAAAAAAAAAAGTTGATGGTGCCCTCTCGACACTAGACCACGTGACCACAATCATTTTTATGCCAAAAAGTGGTAAAAGTGGTACCTTTTTACCTGAATTTCACCCGACCTCCACAGCTTGTTCCGTTCAAAAGTTAAGGGGGGGGGGGAGGACTTTTTACGTCCTCACTGTATATAGACGGTTTGTTCTCGTGGCGAAATAATTGCATTTGCTGATGACACAGCAATAGTGTACGATGCTGAAAACTGGGACATACTACGAGATAAAGCTCAGGCTGACTCACTAGTAAAGAACTGGCTCGAACATAAACTGCTAACGGTAAACTTGGAAAAAACCAATTACCTATCGATCAGTTGCAATAAGATGAGCAGACCGCATTTTGATTACTTTGAAATCGTTACTTCACAAAATCGAAGTTTCTCCATATTACCCAAAATAAATACTTGGGTGTAGTCGTTGATAGTAATCTGAAATGGAATAATCACATTCTGTATTGAAAAGGTAAACATTCTCAATTGGATATTGATAGAAAGATTTTTCTGTGAATTGAAAAATCCACGATTAAAATGAAGTTATTTTTTGTGAATGTCTAACAGAAAACAACTACTTCCCCGGCTAAAGCCAAGCTGGACATTGAACTACATCTGATAGATATTCTGAAAAGGCCCTAACTCAAAAGAAAAAATCTGAAATTGAAAATTTGCATTTTCATTCAGATAGTTATTTGATTTTCTATTCCAGTCTTAATTAAGAACTCATAAAGATGAATGAGGCAAAGAAGAATGTTTTTCAAAAGAGAGTACTCAACAGAAATCATTCGTAATATTGACGCAGGAGAGACATCGCATTCACTAGGTCTTCAATACATTTTTGTCGACGAAAATCTATTTCACGCTTCCACGATCATCAGGAAGACCGGAAGAAATGGGAAACATTCTGTATGTTATGAAAAAACTACAGAGCATCCTTTATAAATTCAGATACCTCAAGAGAATGTTATCATTCAAGCATATGAAAACACTATATTTTGCTTTAGTCGAAAGTCACTTACATTACGGCATAGCAGGTTGGAGAGGGGCCCTACGAACACTAGAGATTATCCAAAACAGATTCCTGAGATTGATATTTTATAGATCTTTCATATAAGGAATGCGGGATACTGGATCTGAGACAACTATATTTTTTGAATGTTATATTGAAATATAAAGAAATAAAAAATCACGCCAGTTTACCCACGCATAATTATGGTACCCGACAAAGACACCACTATATTATTCTACAGATAAGCAGATCTGTTTGTCAGCGATCATTTTCTTATAAGTATAGCACCCAAGGCGTTCAATTTTATTCTAGACCATATTAAAGAATTAATGAACTTTAACATGTTCAAAAATAAGGTAAAAAGATTCATTCACGAAACACCAAGAGCCAAATGTAATGAGATCGTTGAACCAAATTTCCACAACTGATTCATTTGATTCATTTCATTTATACTTGCCTTTTGAATCTCTCATACACGAGTTTTATTTCCATAACTATTTCTTACATTCCAAATTGTTTGCACCGTTAAAATGTTCTTATTTTTGTGTTACTTTGGTATTACCGTGTTATTCCATTTATATTTATATTTTTATGTGTGATGCTTATTCCGTAATGTACTTGAATTGTATTGAATATTTTTTATGTAGTTAAGTAAGGTGTTTATCACTTATCGAATATGTATCGACTATGTGTTATTCCATCCAGTCTTACGATAGATCCCACGCGAAGCAGAAGTATTTCGAGTGAGATCAGTTGTGTGAGAGTGTGAGTCAGTGTTAAACGATAACACTGAAAATGGACAATACAATTGTTCTTGATTTCAAATTTGTTCGGAAAAAACCAACAAACGTAAACCTGCACAGATGGATAAAAGAGACTTTCAAATTTACGGTTGATCAAATTAGATGTATTCAATTTGATCACATAAAATATAAAGTGTCGAGAATTATGGTGAAAGCTACTGTTGGAAAGTTCAAGAAGCTATTGTAAAATGCAGTGATGAAGATGGAAATGTTTTCGATGTATTTATTGCTGAGGATGTAGATGATGTGATGATACGAATTTACGATTCGCCAATTCAATTGGACAATTCGAGGATCAGAAAAATTGAGACAATATGGAATAGTCAAAAGTATGAAAAATGAATTAAATGTTGGAGAGGATTTATTCAAGGTAGAAACGGGTGTGAGAACGGCATGGATTGCGATGGAAGAGAAAATTCCGTCATACATCACAATCGACGGAAATATGACATTAGTTACGTACCAAAACCAAGTAAGGACATGCATGGTATGCGATCAACCAGGCCACGAAAGAAGAGACTGCCCTAAGACGCTCACCAATAGAATCAAAGGAATAAGGAGACCGAACGCACCAATAATAAATACACGAAACCCACCGGAAAGACAGGGAGCAGCTGCTTGGGGTAGCTCGCAAACCCCAGAACAAACAAACAAAGACACCGAGAAACAACAAGGAAAAGCAGTTGTAGAAATACAGCAGCCACCCCCAAAGGAAGTCAGATGAAAGCAAGGACACACCCCAGGAACTCCCCAGAAAATTCAAGAAGCACAAACGGAAATAGAAGAGAAGTTGTCAGAAATGGAATCAGAATACTCGGACGCAGATAGCGATATTATAGAAGAAACACAGAACCAAAAAGTTGAAAATAAACAAGAAGGAAAAAAGGAAGGCGCGAAAAACAAGGAACAAGTTCAGAAGAAGAGAGAAAAGTACCCAAACTAACAATAAAACTCATAAATGAAGAGCAGAAAGAGAAAAAGAAAGAAGCTGGCGACAAAAGAGATGACACGGAAATGCAGGAATCCCAGGACAAGAACAAGGTAGATAAAGAACTATCGAAAAGTGATATGTTTTACTAACACCATTTGTTGTATATTCTTACAACGTGTAAGTGACTGAAAATAACTCAAAAACACTGAATAATTTTTTTAAATGCCTCAATTGCTGACCATTGTGACAATAAATTGCTATGGGCTGAAATCAGAGATGAAACAGAAATAACTTAATGATTTCATCAGAAAATACGCATTGACATCTGTTTCATACAAGAACTAAACACCGATCATATAAAAAATATATATGGCTATTGTCTGATTAGTGACATAGGAGAATCAGAAAGAGGAACAGGTATTATCCACAGGATAGGTTACATAATCGAAGATATTCTATGTTCTTTTGATGGTAGAATAACATCAGCCAAAATAAATAATATACGATATGTAAATGTATACGCCCCCTCCGGCTCATAGAAGTATAAGGAAAAAAATCAATTTTATCGAAATGAACTTACCGTACATATGAACTTTCGGATGCTTCTCATACTATTAGGTGATTTTAATTGTATTACAAACTAAAAACAAACAACCAATCCAACAAATGTTTGTAAAAATCTACTCAATCTCATACAAAATGTTAAATTGGTCAATATTTGGGAATCTCATAATGAAGACAAAAAAGAATACATTTTCATTCGGGCAAACTCTGCATCTAGAATAGATAGAATATACATATCACAAGAATACAAACATATCGTACACAAGAGTGAGATGAAACCTGTTGCTTTTTCTCACAACGCGGTGCTGGAATATATTAAAACAGATCCCAATGATCCCCCTGATTTCATCAGAAATGGGTGGGGCTATTGGAAACTCAAAAGCACAATCCTAGATACAAGAAATATTGAGAAATTCAAAGACGAAATACGGTTGCTTAAGACAAACTCACTTTCTAAAACAAATTTGAATAAATGGTGGTTCACTGTGTTGAAAAAAAAAAACTCGAGCATTTTTCAAGAATCTTGAGATAGAGAGAACACGCGAAAATAAAATCAGTCGGCATTGCTAGAACTAAATGGTAGATTGAATGAAGGGGAGGATGTGATCAAAGAGTATAAAGAAATTAAAAATATAATAATGGAATTGAAAGAGAGGCAAATACTCACGAAATTACTCCAAAAGGATACCCCATTCATTTTTGGAAACGAATGCCAAAATTCCTTCCAAGAATTGAAACAAACACTCATTTCGACACCCATTCTCATATACCCTAATTTCGAAGAGACATTTCTGCTAACGACAGATGCGAGTGCATTTGCCATTGGTGCGGTGCTCTCCCAAGGCCCGATTGGTAAAGACTTACCAATCGCATATGCCTCAAGGACGCTCTGTTCTGCCGAATCCAAATATTCCACAATAGAACGGGAACTTTTAGCCATAGTATGGGCTGTCAAACATTTCAGGCCATACCTGTTTGGTAGAAAGTTCAAGCTAATCACTGATCATCGGCCCCTCACGTGGCTATTTTCTATTAAGGACCCTGGCAGCAGACTTGCCAGATGGCGCCTCAAACTTGAGGAGTACGATTACGAAATCATTTATAAACCAGGCAAGATAAACAAAAATGCCGATGCACTTTCCAGGATCAAGATTGATCCACCGAAAAGATGCTCCATTCTAAATTCAAAAATTTTCTCTCCCTGTACATTGATATTACCCACAAACGAAGACTCTGACATTCCAACAATTAGCGACAGTGAAGAAGAACAGCACGAACCAAAACCAGAACTGAAAGAAGAACCACCTGACACAGAAAATATTTCTGAAACAGAGGAAACACAAGAAACATTTTCTGCCGAACATATCGAACAAGAATTCCGAACTTTCATAAATTTATATAAACGAAATCACTCCTTGACTACTCGAAAGTTCAATACTCGAACTGCCAATTACTTGACAAAGAAAACAAACACATTTTAATATTACCACAACAAAAGAACCTCAAAGATTTTCATTACAAAATCTTCGACGATATATTCGAAGAGAATTATGACTTTAGGAATTTAAAAATCAATATCGTATCGAGTAAAACCATCAAAAATCGGAAATACTATATTGTCCCTCTACCATTTGACATTGATACAGTAGTAGAACATTTATTTCTAACGCTGTATAGACATCAGAACGAAATCGATCTCTCGAACACCTATTGCGTTGAGAATAACTTAGAACTCCCGATTCTTGAGATACTTTGTTTCATTTTCTCAGAAAAAGAAATTAAATTCAAGGTATACCAAAATTTGATAACTAATCCAAATCCAGACCAAATTCCAATAATAATCGACCAATACCACAATGGAAAAAACAACCTCCATAGAGGAATCAATGAAACCACTCGAAGAATTAAAGAAAAATACAATTGGCCCGGACTCACAAAAAGTATTGAAAATTATATAAAAACATGCCAGATTTGTCAAAGAACTAAAATATATAGAAAAAACCTCGACAACCCCCTTGTCATAACTGAAACCCCTAGAACACCATTCGAAAGAATCAACATAGACATAGTAGAAATTCCAACGAAAAATTACGCACTGAGCATACGAGACGAACTAACGAAATTTACGCAAGTTTACACATTAGATGACAAGACCGCACGAAGTATAGTCAATACCCTACTTCTATACTTTCAACATTTTGGAACACCTCTGAGAATTCACTGCGACTACGGCAGAGAATTTGACAATGCCACCCTTAGAGACCTTTGTGTTCTCTATGACATTAAACTCACATATTCCAGTGTGCATCACCCACAATCAAACGGTTCAGTCGAACGATTTCACGCAACCCTTCTCGAAATGATTCGGATACATATGGCCGAACATCCCAATGAACATCCATTCAATATCCTCCCATACGCACTTATTTGCTATAATAACTCTGTGAATAAAATACATGGGTTTACTCCCCACGAACTACTCTTTGGTCACACAGCCAGTAGACCACCCGAAACTCTCTACAATCAAGAACAGTTAATCACCAAGTATATACGAGACCTGAATAATAAAATTTCTCACTTCTATAAAATTGCCCGCGAACGTACCCTAAAACAAAAAGAAAAAGCCAAAGTCCGTTTTGATCGCAACATAAAAAAGGAAACACCAGAATATAAAGTCATGGACAAAGTATATGTCAAGGAATCCCAAATAAAGAATAAATTACACAACAAATCAATGATCCTTTCATAATAGAACAAATTCTCCTAAATTCCGCGATACTTCTGAATCCTCGAACCAATCAAAGATCAAAAGTTAACTTCGATCGCATGAAGCCGTATACTGAAGATTAATTTATTTTCAGGTTGCTGCTGCTGGTCGGATCAGTAGAGTGTCAATACCAAATCAAACCAATAAATAATACAATCGGCGTATATTACCATGAAAATGGAAATATCGTACTCACTAACGATAAATGGACTATACTTGTAAATAAAGACATTTCCGTATTCAAAAATGCTTACGAAAATAACCGTAGAATTCTAGAAACTCTCGTAAACACAATACAATTCACAGGATATAGAATGAACGAATTTCGATCCGAGGTAAAAACCCATATTAGCCTTCTCACCCAAATTTCAAATTCTATTGAACAGAAATTGGGAGAAACTATTTCAGATACTAAACGATATAAAAGAGGGCTGATCGACGGTATAGGAAGTATATTCAAAACAATCACCGGCAATTTAGATGCCGCTGACGGCGAATACTATACCAACTGTATTAATAGGTTGAATAACGATGAACACCAATTGGAGAACTTATTAAAACCAAATTTAACAATCAGTTATCCAAAATTTCAATACCACCATTCGCAAATTGCAAGTCGATAGAAGACTTTCAATGAGAATATTAAAATTATAGAAAATACTATAATTGAAGAACCAAATTTTACAAATCTGCGAAAAACTAATGGAAAGCTTTCTATTCCTCGAAGAAAATATTGATGATATGTTAGATTTAATTACCTTTGCACGTTTGAATATAATTCATTCTTCAATCATTACACCCGATCATTTGATTACCGCCTTACAGGAAATTTCTCAAAACCTACGGAAAAACAATCTCCCACTCCAACCAAAACTTTCCAAAATAGCACAATACCTTGAAATCATAGAATTAGAAGCGTTCCAAACCAACTCGAACTTAGTCTCTATCCTAAAAATTCCTCTTACAGAACCACAAATTTACACCCTGTACCAACTGTACCCAATTCCAATATATGATAATAGAACTGGCCTCCATGACATTCTCTCGATTTCTCAAAAATTCATCGCGAAAGATGATGATTCTTTAATGTTCATACCTGTGACAGACTTGAAAACGTGTAAACCGCTTTTTCATAGAACTGAATTGTGCTCCGATATGTTCGCATATCCAATAGACTATAACTCCATTTGTGAAGCCCAAATTTTCAAAAGTTTCAAAAACATTCCGCGAAACTGTCAAAGTTCTTTGATTTTTAGCCAAGGTTATAACATTCAAAAACTCGAAACCAATCTATGGCTAGTGATCCTTTCTGAACCTTTACAAGTGACCGTGAATTGTCCCAATATGAACACTAAGACTGAAATTATTTATAAGAATTCAATCGTGAAACTCCAGATTGAATGTAGTGCGTTTATTGGAATAACAAAGATCCAGGCAAATTCTCAAGGATCGAAAACTTCGAACGTCACCCACGGCACCCATCCAGTTGTAATACCATACGAGTGTTGTGTGGATATTCCAGAAAAATCGAAACTGCCGAAACTGAAGCCCCTCAAATTGAACGATCTGAATGTTGATGACTTGGACGTTGCCAAACACAAGCTGGACTCATATTCAAAAAGCCTAGATGACCTGATTCAACAACCTTTCGTCGAGAAGAACATATCATGGTTCACCTTCTTCACCATCTCACTCGTCTTATTCCTTTTGGCACTCTACCTATTCTGCAAGTGTAGAAAGAGAACGACAAGACTGGCTCTGACAGGACCTGACGATTCACCGCATCCACCGCACAGACCACTCAAACCGTTGAGAAGAATCTCCAGCATGTTCCCAAGAAAAAGACCAAGTTTTCATGAAGAAATGCAGGAAGAATCCATCCATCTGGAAGGAGATACATGATCACCTCACAACCCTAAAAGTTGCTGCATGGCATCAACTTTTTCTTTATGGAGGGAGCTGTTATATGCAAGATAACTAGTGGCCATCCCAGAAGTATCAGGTTACCTTCCAGGAAACTGCTGATTTGCTATCTTCCCAGGGTCATCACGTCCGCTCTCAGGAACTGACTACAGATAATATTTCGCTGGTCTAAGCAGCGTCACCATTTTTCCAACATTATAAATAGCCCTGCGAGGCATCATTAATCACTAGTTGTTTTCAGACACTCAGTCGAGTAGTTTTACTTGTATTATTATATTTTCCAAATAAAGTCCAAAGGAGTCTACTATACTCCTTTTTGAAGTAGTAATTGTTTTTAAAAAGTCTTCAGTGAAAAGTGAGATATAACATAGATATAATAAGCTATATTATTCTGTTAATTGGCAAACGTTTGAATTGTACTTGAGCTATATATATGGAAATCTTACCGTTGCCATATGGCAACGCTAGGCGGTTAGACTCTGTAAATCTTATAAATTGAATTTTATAATTTTAGGGGAGGGTTTTCGTTAGCAGAGGCCTTAGATATAGCCTATAATGGGGACCTCGATATGGATATTTTTATTGAGCCGCCGGAAGCGAATGTTGAGACAGATGAAGACTCTGCAGACGGAGACGATGGAGGGTAAGTCATAATTAGTCTAGGTATTTTTCTTATATTATATACATTACGTCTGCAGGTTAGTTGATAACCTAACTTCTCGGCAATTACGCGCTGCTGCCGAAATCAAGTTGCCAAACAATGACAGAATAGGGGTAGAATATACACAAAATGAAATTTCTGATGCTCAAGATTCGGAGGGGTTAGAGTCTACTTTCGCCTCGGTTCTGTTGGATGAGAAAGAAAAATACTGGCTCAAAGAGAGGCGCAACAAAAACCAAATTTCAAACCTTCGTGGGAGCTGAACGCAGATTTTGATATTGAGCAAGCTTCCATATTTCCCAAAGCGAATTATTCCAAATATGAAGAGATGTCTGCAGTTGAAATATTTGAACAGTTCATAGATACGGAAATTATTGAATATTTCGTGAACGAGAGTCGACGATATGCTTTATTTTTGAACCGCCCGGATCCCAAAATCTCTGGTGATGAAATTCGTTGCTTTATTGCGATTTTGATTGTGAGTGGCTATAATAACCTGCCATCTAAAAGAGACTACTGGGACTCGGGAGATGATATGCGCAATGCAGCGGTCTTTCAGGCAATGCGACGCAACCGTTTCCTGGATATGTGCCGATTCATTCATTGTGCAGATAATACAAAAATTGACCAAAGTGACAAGGAAGATAAGGCCTTCCATGGAAATGCTAAAAGAACGATGTATCAAGGATTTCATTCTAGAGAAAAACTTTTTCTTATGACGAGAGTATGGTGAAATATTATGGCAGACACAGCTGCAAACAATTTATTCGGGGCAAGCCAGTGAGGTTTGGGTATAAGGTGTGGAGCATAAATACTAAAGGCGGATACCTTGTAAATTTTGACCTCTGCCAGGAAAGAAGTCCTAAAGCAAATGCTGAATATGATGTCCAATTTGGTAAAGCTGCGAGCCCGATACTGATAATGATGGACGAACTTCCATTGGAAAAACAAAATCTTCGCTATCATTTTTATATGGACAATTTGTTTTCGAATCCTGCATTGTTTTCTTTCTCGAGATTTCGTGGATACTCCGCTATTGGTACAATAAGGGACAACCGAATTCCAACTCAATGCCCACTAACAAACAAAAATTTGTTTGCAACGGTACTTTTCAAACTGACATCGAAAAAACAGATGGGCATTTATATATCAGGTGGATGGATAATGCCGTAGTGACAATGATTTCTTCTTCCAGTAGCACTCAGGAAGTTGGACAAGTAAAAAGATATTACCAACAGCAAAAACGGAATATAATGATTACACGGCCCTTTGCAATCGCAAAATACAATACATATATGGGGGGGACCGATCAAATGGATCAGAATCTGGCATGCTACCGAATAGGAATCAGGAGCAAAAAATGGTACTGGCCTTTATCCACTTGGCTCTTAGACGTTGCGATGCAAAACAGTTGACTATTGTATGATAAATCAAGAAAACAAAAGTTGCCACAAAAAGATTTTAGAAGGGAAGTGGCCAACGTATACTTAAAAAAATATCAAGTCCTTCCTAAAGGACCTGGGGGATGGGCGACTTCTATATGATCTCCCTCTACATGTCGAATATCCAATGATATCAGATTCGATCGTACTGACCACTTTGTCAAACATACAGACGGAAATAAAAAAAGAAGGTGCGCTGCAACTACATGCAAATCAATAATAAGAACCATGTGTGTGAAGTGTGATGTTGCACTATGTATAGACTGTTTTATACCATTTCACTCACGTTAGTTGATTGTTATATATATATATATATATATATATATATATATATATATATATATATATATTATATATATATATTATATATATATATTATATATATATTATATTCTATATATAATTTTCGATGAAATTGTGTTTGTAATTATTCTGAAATGGCATCGACCGATTCTCATGAAATTGTGTGTCATATCGTTACTCTGCGAATCAAACTCTATTTTCCATCCTGATTTTAGGGTGAGTGCACTTGAATTTATAATTTTATTTTAGATAAAATTTGTTGTTTTATTATGAACAGCTTCAAATACAACAACTATATTTCACCCCTCTACGATCAATTTTTCTATCCGTTTATTTAGGTTAGTGGCATGAATAAAATTTTGATAATTTATTCAGCATTTCCGCATCATTGACCTTCGCCTCGGAAAAACGGGATAACGGGATGACAGGATAAGGGGATAGGGGGAAAACGGGATGAAGAAAAAATGGGATAACAGGAAAACGGTATAACGGGATAACATGAATAACGGGATAACGAAAAAACGAGATAACGGGATGACAGGATAAGGGGATAACGGGATAAAAAAAACGGGATAACAGGAAAATGGAATAACGGGGATAACGGGATAACGAAAAAACGGGATAACGGAAAAACGGGGAAACGGGATGACAGGATAAGGGCATAACGGGATAACGGATAAAGAAGAAACGGGATAACAGAGAAACGGGATAACGGAAAAACTAGATAACGGGACAACAGGAAGCGGAAGGAGTCAAAAGCATAATCTAGATGGAACAACATAAAGGAAAACAGAAATTCTACGCGGACGAGAGTTTTCGGGAAGAACATTTTTAGGCAACATGGAAATTTGGACAGAACAACGTCTGTCGGGTCAGCTAGTATAAAAAATATATATATATACCGTGTGTCCCAGCTGAAACTTGTCACCCCCTTATCTCCGAACTCGTGAAAAAAATTGAAAATCGCTCAGACCCGTCGATTTTCATTTCCAGGGGAAACACTTCCACCAAATACATCATCATTGTGTTTTCAACCCCCTCAGCCACAGCAATCCCAAATACATCGGTGTACTAAAATTAAGGATCGATCAAGTGTTATTGAAGTTTTAATGAAAACTAAGTTTTATCAAGATATTTTTATTTTTCATCACCTAAAATGTTATCATCGTAAGGAAGGTTCACTGTGGGTACGCCACTCTATTGAAAAATAATATGCTGTCAGAAATAATAGTTAAAGAAGGTGAGACAGACATTTTTATGAAAAAAAAAATGGCGCCATCTGTTTTTGTATACGCATATCTTTGTTTACGCCTTGGTATATTGATGTATCCGAGTCAGTCTATTCAACAATTTGAAAACTTTCGAAAATGGTTTATACTATACAAGAGAGATTATCCATTGTAGCTGCGTATTTTGAAAATGGACGATGTGCTAGAGCTACAGCTCGAATTTTCAATGATATTCATCCAGAAAAAACCAGTACGTGCTTCAATTGATGAATGAGTTCATGGAGTCGGGATCAGTGCTGAATAAAAAACATGAACGAGAGAAGCCTATGAGAAATGAAGGGGTCGCTGTTGCAGTTGTAGGACATGCAGTGATGGACAACATTCAATCTTCAAGACAACTTGAGACTATTTCTGGAGTTTCGAAAAGCAGCGTACATCGAATTCTGAAAGAAGCAAAATTCCATCCTTATAAAACGCAGAATGTACAAGAATCAAATGAAGATGATCCTGACAGACGTACAGAGTTTTGTGGAATCATGAGTCAATTATTGTTTGGTGATAATAATTACCTCTACAATGTGTGCTTTTCTGACGAATCTTCCTTTTATTCAAATGACATGTGAACAGGTACAACTGCAGATACTGGAGTGACGTAAATCCCCATTGGTACAGGGAAACTCATTCACAAACTCCCCAGAAATTGAATGTTTGGGCTGGTATTCTGGGAGACCATATTGTAGGTCCATATTTCATTGATGGTAACCTCAATGGACAAACGTATCTTGAACTTCTTGATACAACTGTGAACCCCAGAATCACTCAGTTACTTGAAGACGATGATAGGCTACTTGAAGGTCAGCTCACCTTTCAACAAGATGGAGCTCCTCCACATTTTGTTGTACCTGTACGTCAATTTTTGGATGACAATTTCATAGGGAGATGGATTGGAAGGCGAGGACCAATAGAATGGCCGGCTAGATCTCCTGATTTATCACCATTAGACTTCTTTTTATGGGGTCATTCGAAATCCAAAGTTTATATCACACAGCCAACTTCTCTTGATGATCTACGCAGGAGAATTGTTGTGGAGTGTTGTGGAGTGTCGTGCAGTGACTCCAGAAATGTTGAGCAATGTGCGAAGACATTTCGAAAATCACTTATACTTATGTATGGAACTGAATGGTTCACATTTTGAACCTTTCGTACGATGATAACATTTAAGGTGATGAAAAATAAAATATCTTGATACAACTTAAGTTTTCATTAAAACTTCAACAACACTTGATCGATCCTCAATTTCAGTACACCGATGTATTTGGGATCAAATTCCCTTCAAAATGATGTATCACAAGTATAGTAGTCCCATTGAAAATTTTGAAGTAGGGGGTGCTGGGGCTGAGGGGGTTGACAACACAATGATGATGTATTTGATAAAAGTGTTCCCCCTTGAAATAAAAATCGACGGGTCTGAGCGATTTTCAATTTCAATTAAACTTTGAAAAAGGAGAACATACTGTAGCTGCACTATGCGACCTGACGAAGGCATTTGATTGTGTATCACATTCAATTCTTGTCAGTAAACTCGAAGTTTATGGTATGCTCTTTTTTCATCATATCTATCAAATAGACAACAATGTGTTGCACTCGATTCGAATAATGTTTTTGGGTTGAAACTTGTCAAATGTGGAGTACCACAGGGCTCTGTTTTGGGCCCTCTCTTATTTATAATTGATGTCAATGGCCTCTTCACGCACATGTCTCCTTATGGCTGCATAGCTTTTGCTGATGACACCACCCTTACTACTTCTGGTAAGGAAAGACGAGTGCTTTTGAATGAAATAAATCAGGTCCAAGAAAAAGCAGCAACATGGTTCAGAAGAAACAACCTGATGTTGAATTCGAATAAATTTCAACAAACCTATTTCTCACCAATTGCGTCCAATAGGGATTCAGTCAAATTGTTGGGCATTTTTCTAGATGACACACTGAACTCATTTCACATAGAGCAGCTTAGTAATAAAATCTCCAAATATATTTTTCTACTCCGGAAACTGAAGAATATTATTGGCGTGCATGCAATGTTATCAGCTTATTATGCATTCTTCCACTCACAAATTTCTTACGGAACAATTTTATGGGGAAATAGCGCAAAAGCTGTTGACATATTTATTCTTCAGAAAAAAGCAATAAGAATATCACTGGTGCTGGTTATGCTGATTCATGTAGACATCTCTTTAAATCCCTAAAAATCATGACACTACCATCTATCTACTTATACCAACTTTTCTTAGAAATTCATAAAAACAAAGAAGATTACGGAAGAAATTCTGACTCTCACGATTATCCCACCAGGAGCTGTCAATTAATCAGGCCGAGCAAATTCAGACTGCGTAAGACTAGCAAAAACTCTCTAGATGTGAATCTCTACAATGAACTCCCCTATATGTAAAAAATCTAAATCCTAATAATTATAAAAAACATTTGAATTTTTTTTTTATTCCAATTGCATTCTATTCCAGAGAAGAATATATGGCTGTCCTGAGGTCTGGTACTCATTAACCATACTATCTCAGAGAAAAATAAGGAAAAAAGGAGAATTTGAACATTTAGTATTTTAATAATTTTTTATATATTTGTATTTGTTTCAATCTTTTGAAAAATCAATAGTTTATCTATACTACCTAGTTCTTGTTTTGTAATTTGACTTATGTGTATCTTCGCTGTACACCTAAAAGATAATGAACTATCTGTCCATCCATCTATGTCGGAGTTTTTCGAGACATAAAGGATTATTCATTATACAACACTCCAAGAGTTTTTAGAATATTGATTATAGTTAATTTGTTTTTTACATTCAATATAATGATTTCGTATAATTTAATGTGATTTTGTATGTTTTTTAATTCTCTTGTACATTTTCCTTCTGACTAGTCCAATAAGTTTTATACAGGGTGTCCCGAAACCATCGTGCCAAATTGAATATATATATATATATATATATATATATAATATATATATATATATATCATATATATATACAGTGCTATCTTAATTTTGTCCCCTCCACCCCCTCTTATTTTTGGAACGATTATACATAAACAAGTGAAATTTGGAAACTGAATATTAAAGGTTGTAAACTTCCCTACTAGTGGTGATAGATGACGAAATCGTCAAAGATGACGTCACAAGGCCATTGTGACCAATAATTTTAAATGGAACCCTACGGCAAGCGACACCTCTTTTAAAAGGTATCAAAAAAACCTATTCAATGATACTAATTTTGTTTGTGTTCATGGCACTTTTGGCAACCCGCTTTTAAAAAACGCAAAGCTGTGATGAATTAAATCAGTTAATACTAAAATTCAAAATTCAAGCTCCGCCTCTGGATAGTTGTCAAATAAGCTGAGGTTTTTGTCAGTCTCCCTAATTCGACGTTTTTGTAATTGTCCAAGTTTTTGTACATTCATTAATTTGTGTATTGTTGATCGAACGTTTAACTGTTTCAGCAGCTTTTGGTACTTTTAATATTTTTGTACATTTTAATAATTTGTTAAACTGTTGTGAGCCGATTGTTTAAGTGCTCAAGAAGCGAAATGGTACGTGCTTCAGGTGTTAAAGTAGCAGCGATCCTAATTCTTGGTGAAACTGGACAAAATATTCATGCAGCAGAACGCATTTTTATTGAGGAGTTTCCCGATCGCCTCGTTTCGAGGACTTATTTAAGGGAGCTTTTCCGTAAGTTTGGAACAACGGGTAGTATTAACCAATAGCCACTTAATAGCAACAAAACAAATACCATTGTTTTCTCGCTTAGAGAAATGGATTGTAGTATATTGGTTAGAGCAAATACTAAATCTATTGTACAGAAACAATCAGTCAAATTTTTAGGGTTGAACATTGACTCCCAATTATCCTGGAATGATCATATTGACTCCCTTTCTAATAAATTATCCAAACATTGTTTCGTTATTTGGAATCTTAGAAATTTTGTCCCCATTAATATTTTATTAAGCTACTACTATGCCTATGTCCACTCAAGTCTAAATTATTGCTTAGTCTGCTACGGTAACTGCAGTAGATTGAATGATCTGTTGATTTCGCAAAAAAAGATATTAAGAACCATGTGTTTTAAAAAATATAATCATTCTTGTAAGCAGTTATTCACTGAATTACAAATTATAACTGTGATATCCATGTATATTCTGAATTGTGTCACTTACATTAAGAATCATTACCACAAGTTTCAGCAAAGGGATACTATCCGCATAGCCGCTGGTTATACTCTTGGACAAAATTATAATCTGATAATTCCTGTTCACAAATTAACATCTGTATCAAATGGACCTCATATTATGTCTATAAAAATATTTAATAAACTTCCAATATTCATTAAGGAAATGTCTAATCCCATCAATTTCAAAAATAGCGTTAAAACCATTCTCTTCAAAAATGCCTTTTATTCACTAGATGAATATTTTCAAACTGATCTGGCTGCTTGACATCATGATTGTTTGCTTATTTACTATTTTACTGTGTAATATATATATATTTATTTTTTGAATTGTTTTATATCATTATCTCCTACCTCTACTAGTGAATTATTTTTCATGTACATTCAATATCTTATTTCTCACATGTATATTCCATATTTTATCACTTGATTTTTCAACTCTTATTTTTACTTGTATATTTGACGATTTCCATGCTTGTAAAAAAGTCTCAGGAAAATAAAGTATTGATTGATTGATTGATTGGCTATGTCAAAACAATTTGTTTTAGTGACAAAAGTACTTTCTATCTAAATGGAAATGTAAATACACAGAATGTGAGGTATTGGAGTGACGCAAATCTTCACCTGTTTCGTGAAACACATACCCAATTTCCCCAGAAGGTGAATGTTTGGGCAGGTATCCTGGGAAACCACATCGTTGCATCGTTGGGCCTCTTTTTTCAAATACTTATTCAACTGGTGAGGTTTATCTGGAGCTGTTGCAAAACGCAATAGAACCGTTAATCCTTGAAATTTTGGATGATAATCCAGATGAATTCGGCAATTTGGAAATAACATTCCAACAGGATGGTGCTCCTCCACACTATTACGGAGCAGTAAGACGGTATTTGGATGAGGAGTATCGTGGTAGATGGATTGGACGACGAAGTTCAACGGAATGGCCAGCTCGATCACAGTCGATCACAGGACCTCACACCTTTGGATTTTTTTCTGTGGGGGTACCTTAAATCGAAGGTTTTCGCCACTGAACCTGACAATATTGACGTTTTAAAATAACGTATTGTTGCAGAATGTGAGGCTGGTTCCGCAGACACATTTGCAAAAGTACGAGAAGAGTTTAAAAATAGGATATTTCACTGTCAGGAAGTAAATTCGAGCAAGTAGATACTGATTCTCAAATCTGTAATTAATATCATACTGAATGGAATTTAAATTTTAATGTTTACTAATGAGCCATCAAAACTGCCATGAACACAAACAAAATTAGTATCATTGAATAGGTTTTTTCGATACCTTTTAAAAGAGGTGTCGCTTGCCGTAGGGTTCCATTTGAAATTATTGGTCACAATGGTCTTGTGACGTCATCTTTGACGATTTCGTCATCTATCATCACTAGTAGGAAAGTACAACCTTTATTATCCAGTTTCTAAATTTCACTTGTTTATGTATAATCGTTCCAAAAATAAGAGGGGGGAGGGCACTTTTGAGAAGCACTGTATATATATATATATATATATTGATATGTTTTAAATTTGAATAATGAATTTTTTTATAATTGAATTTTGTTATTATTATTATTATTATTAATATATTTTTATTCTTATTAATTTTTTTGCACCGCGTTGGGCGCCAAAATTGTGATGTAATGATAATATAAAAAATTATTTTGGTATTATTTTGCCCCACGTTTTGGGTGCCAATTGTTATGGTTTTGATGAATTAAAAAATATATAAATTGTTTTTGTATATTGAGATAGCTAATGATTTTGGCTATTTTTTGTAAACCAAATTGATATGATATAGATAGTTATTTATGCCCTGTATAATAATTTGTATGTGGTAATAATAATTGCCAACGAACGTCACTGTTCTCTCGTCACGTAGCTGACAATTGTTATTCCTTTTCTCACCACAGCTAAACTCAGTTGGTACGCCCTTGTCTCAGATAGTCGGTTCAAAGCAATTTAGCCACTACTTGATATGTCAAACTCAAGTTATTCAATGGTCGTAGGTATGTTTGTTGATCATTGTGAAAGAACAAACAACAAATATCAAAAAAGCAATTATCTCCTTTATTCAGGAAGACTTAAGTTTACCTGGCCTACGAGAAATAACTTATACTAATGGAATATACAAATATTCACAGATAATCATAAAATTTCAATCATGGATAGATAAACAGAACCTCACTTTTTCCGTGAATGTCTAGTTTTCTGTTATTGTTCAAAATAAGGTGAAATAACGTTCTTCGAATGTGCAAATGGTTATTTGTGAAATAGTTCTGGACTGGAAGTACACTATTAAAGTTTTTATACCTGGTTGGAACTGTTGGTGTTCAAACTATACCATGAAACTGGATGTCTCCTCTCTCCAATCGTTGTCAGGACTGCAACACCATGTCTCAGGAACTATTCAGATGCGGAAATCAGCATAAGGATCCGTGGATATGTTGTATCATTAAGGTAATATTGGTTTTGTTTACCAAATGGATGGGATTATTCTATTTTTCTTTTAGTCAAATTTCTGCGTGGCATCCGCTTGGAAATTTATTTTCGATCTCCAGGAAGCTTCGTTTTCTGTCGCGTAGATACCTATTTTCTTCCTTGTTTTTCTATTTGAATTTTCAAATTCGCGCACTAAATTGTCACTTTTCACTGTTTATGTTTATATTGCATAATTTATATATACAATTATTTTTCCATTCTTATCATTATTTACAAATTTGAATAATAATTGCTTCTGATACCATCTCTGATTGGCTATTTTCATAAAGACGTTTGCTTTTTGGTACTATTAGTTAGCTACAATTTCATATACTGTATGTTTCAAATTTATAAATGTGTTGATTACTTTTTATTCATGACAATTTTGTACATTTGGACTTTTTGTTGTCTTTTGAGCAAATATGGGTTATAATAATTTTGACAGTGTATGAAATTGTTTGTTTTATAGTACTTTGACATTATTATCTATCCATATCATACCTAGGCTCACAATATACATAGTATTTCAAAAGTTATTCACAAACAAACTCTTGAAATTAATAACTATTTATTATTTATTCTTTTTGTGGTTATATATATTATATATATAGGATACAATATATTTTTTCTAACTAGTATGTATTTTTTTTAAACCAAAACAAGGACTCGTTACAACCATTTTTCCACCACTTTTTCTATTTTAATATTTTTCATATCACAAGTGCCTAGCGTTGCCATATGGCAACAGCAAGTATATCAAAAACTGAATTATCATATTTTTTCCAGCTATATTGTAAATCTCTAAATAATATCACCGAAAGAAAATGAGTAAATTTGAAAAAAAAAGTATCTGGGCGCTAATGGGTTAATAAATTATATATATATATATATATATATATATATATATATATATATATATATATATATTTTATGTTATGAAAAACCAGTTATAAATTTTAAAAAGAAAACAACCCACAAAAAGAATAATTACTAAATAGTTTCAAGAGATTGTTTTTAAATAAATTTTGAAATTGTATTTCCTTTATAAGCCTGCGTATAATAGAATAGATAAAAATGTCCAAATACTATAACACAATCAATTTCATACACTGTCATAATGATTATAACCCATAATTGTTCAAAAGACAACGAAAAGTCTAGATTTACAAAATTTTCATAAATAAAATGTGATCAACAAAATTATAAATTTGAAACATACAGTATATGAAATTGTAGCTAACTAAAAGTAGCCAATGGTAGAACAGCAAACTTCTTGATGACAATAGCCACTCAGGGAACAGATGGTCACATGTAGAATTTGAAATTGTGAGGGAATAACAACGGGGGAGTGTCAGAGGCAATTATTATTGAAATTTGTACATAGTTAATAAGAATGGAAAAATAGTTTTATGTATAAGTTATGACAAATAAACCCAAACAGTGAGAATGTGACAATTTAGTGCGCGAATTCAAAAATTCAAATCGAAAGGAGGGAGGAAAAATGGTATCCAAGGGAGCAACAAACAAAGCCATACGAGATCGAAAATAAATTTAAAAAGAATGCCACGTTATATTTTGGGAGAGAGAAAAATGGAATAATTTCAACATTATAAGCGGAAAACCAACATTACCTTATTTGTACAACATATACAAGTATCCAAAGCTGATTGCTGAATTTGTATGGTTCCTTCTTTTTGATATTGGAGTTCCTGATAGCAATTGGAGTTCCTGATAGCAATTGGAGTGAAAGGGGATCCAATTTCTGGTTATATCTTGAACACCGACAGTCTCGACTTTTCAGAAATTTTTTATATAGAAGGTGATCCTTTAACTTTTACTAGTGAAATTAAACGCTCTGTAAAATTAAAAGAGAACGCTCAACCAGTTTCAACAAAATCGTACAGATACCCTCATGTTCATAAAGAAGAGGTAAAATCACAAATGTCCAAATTGTTAGAACAAGGAATTATAAGACCCTCTATTTCCCAATGGTCAGCACCAGTATGGGTAGTGCCGAAAAAACTTGACGCTTCAGGAAAACAAAAATGGCGCCTAGTTATTGATTATAGGAAATTAAATGAAGTAACCATTGATGATAAATACCCGTTACCTAATATATCAGATCTTTTAGACCAACTTGGAAAATGCCAATATTTTACCACTCTCGATTTGGCCTCAGGATTTCATCAGATAAAAATGAACCCTGAAGATATAGAAAAAACTGCTTTTTCTGTAGAAAATGGACTATACGAATTCTTACGAATGCCATTCGGGATGAAAAACTCACCCTGTACACTACAGCGTATTTTAGATCATATCTTAACCGGGCTTAGAAATGAAAGATGTTTAGTCTATATGGACGACATAATAATTTATTCCCCGACGATAGATGAACATATTCAAAATTCAACACTTGTTTTCAAAAGATTGAAAAAAGTAAATTTAAAAATACAACCAGATAAATGTGAATTCTTAAGGCAAGAAGTAGCATATTTAGGACATGTAATAACTAAAGAAGGAGTTAAACCAAACCCAACAAAAGTTGATTGTATAATGAATTTTCCCGAACCAACGAATCCAAAAGAAATAACACAATTTCTAGGACTTGCAGGATATTACAGAAAGTTCATACCTAATTTTTCGAAAATCTCAAAACCTATGACTCATTTATTACAAAAACATGTAGTATTTAATTTTGATAATGAATGTAAAAATTCTTTTCAAGAATTGAAGAAAGCTTTAACAACCAATCCAATATTAATTTATCCAAATTTCGACTAACCATTTATTCCAACGACAGATGCCTCATCATTTGCAATAGGTGCGGTATTATCCCAAGGATCAATTGGAAAAGATTTACCAATTGTGTATGCCTCTAGAACATTATGTCCAGCTGAAACAAGATACTGAACTATAGAACGAGAATTGTTAGCTATGGTTTGGTCAGTAAAATATTTTCGACCTTATTTATATGGAAGAAAATTCAATTTCATAGTAGACCATCGACCTTTAACATGGTTATTTTCTATCAAAGACCCTGGCAGTAGATTAGCCAGATGGCGTTTAAAATTAGAAGAATATGAATTCAATGTAATTTATAGACCAGGTAGAATACATGAAAATGCCGACGCATTATCTAGAATCAAAGTAAATCATTTCAATGAATGTACAAAATTTCATTCAAAAATATTAGCCATTGATAATGAAAATGATGAACCAGAAATTTCAGACACAGAAACTGAAATTGCCCCAGAAACAATACTGGAAGAATTATCAAACTTTTCCAGACTTTTCAAAACGAAATCGATGATAGAATATTCTAAATTTGAATTTACCAATGCTCAACTATTGGATAAAGCCCATAAAGACATTATAATTTTTCCACAGAGAAATAAAACTACAAACTTGCATGACAAAATTTTTAAAGATATATTCGAAGAAGAACCGAATTTTCAATATAATAAAATAAATGTATTAACAAGTAAAACAGTCAAGAACAGAAAATACTATATTATACCAGTACCTTATGACCCAGAAAACGCGATTGAATATATGTTTAGTTCATTATATAGATGCCAAGACATATTCAAAACATCAAAAGTTTATCAAGTTGAAAATAATGCAGATTTACCAATACAGGAAATGCTTTCTTATATTTTATCAGATAATGAAGAAATCAAATTTCTAATTTGTCAAAATGTTGTAACAACACCAGAAAAAGATCAAATACCAATAATACTTGATCAATTTCATAGTGGAAAAAGTAATTTACACCGTGGAATTGATGAAACAATTCGACGAATCAGACAGAAATATAATTGGACAGGAATGACCAAAGATGTTGAAAAATTCATAAGAGAATGTGACACATGTCAGAAAACAAAAATTTGTCGGAAAAATAGAAAATCCCTTAGTAATTACGGAAACACCTAAGACTCCTTTTGAGAGAATAAACATTGATATATTAGAAATACCAGTAAAAAACATATGTTAACGATAAGATGCGAATTAACTAAATTCACGCAAGCATATCCATTAGAAGATATAACATCGAAATCAGTTGTAAACACTTTACTCCTTTACTTCCAACATTTCGGAACCCCTCTCAGAATACATGCAAATTCAGGAAGAGAATTTAATAGTAGTTTATTGAAAGACTTATGCCTACTATACGACATAAAACTAACTTTTTCTAGTGTAGATCATCCCCAATCAAATGGTTCGCTAGAAAGATTTCACGCAACTTTAACTGAAATGATTAGAGCTCATAAAACAGAAAATTCAGATGAACATCCTTTTACAATTTTACCCTATGCAGTGATTTGTTACAATAATTCCAAAAACGCATCACATGGATTCAGTCCATATGAATTAGTTTTCGGACATACTTCAAGTAGACCCCCCGAAGTATTATATAATCAAAAAGAATTAATGACAAAATACATAAGAGACTTGAACAACAGAATGGAATACTTTTATAAAATAGCTCGCGAAAAGATTCACAGAAAAAAGGAAAAAGCCAAAATCCGATTTGATGAAAAATTACATCATGAACCTATCACATACAACATTGGAGATAAAGTATTTGTGAAAGAATCTCAAATAAAAAACAAACTAGAAAATAAATTTAATGGCCCATTTGAAATTTTAGAAGTTTATCAAAACTCAGCCCTTCTTAAAAACCCAGAAACGAATTACACTACTAAAGTCAATTTTGATCGATTGTTTCAGATCAATAATGAAGTATCGTTTATTAATGATAATTCTAGCAGTTCAACTTGCCAACGCCCAGTATAACATCTCACCTATAAACAACTCGATAGGAGTTTACTATCATGAACAAGGTGACATGAAAATCAGTAATGAAAAATGGACATTATTAGTTTATAAGGATATCGCCCCAATCAAAGTCGCGATAGATCATAATAATAAGATATTAGAAGAACTCGTACATCTCGTAGAAACTAATCACCCTAGAATGCAATTCTGAAATAAACACACATATAAGCTTATTAAGTAAGATAAGTGCACAAGTAGATTTAAAATATAATGAAATCAAAATGGATTAAAAAAAAAACAAAAGAGGTATTCTAAACGGAATAGGCTCGATATGGAAAGCAACAACAGGTAATTTAGATGCCAGTGACGGAGAATATTTCAATGACTGTATAAATAAAATATATAAAGATGAACACCAAATTGAAAATTTGCTCAAAAACCAAATTTCAGTAACAACTTCAGTTATAAAAAAAATTCAGCAATTGCAAATAGATGGAAAAACGTTTAATGAAGATATGAAAAAAATTGAAACATGGATTTATGATTTAACAGATGAATTAGCAATACTCAACGCAAAGTTGAAAGCTATCGAAATCTCTGAACAATTACTAGAAAGTTATACTTTTTTGGAAGATGAATTGAATGATATATTATTCATACATCAATTATAAGACCGAATGATTTAATAACATCTCTTCGAGACATTTCTCAAACAACTCAAAAGAATAATCTTCCCTTACCAATAAAAATGTCATCAATATCCAAATATTTGGACATTAGTGAACTACAAGCTTTTCAAGCAGATTCAAGAATTATTTTTATATTAAAGATCCCCTAGTTGAACCAGAAATATATACCATTTACCGTGTGTACCCCATTCCTATCCTAGATGATAGAACTGGATTACATCACATTTTATCTACAACTCATAATTTCATTGCAAAAGACGATGATTCGATGTTGTACGTTGCTTTTCAGAACCTTGAAAAATGTAAACAACTATTTTTTTATTTTCAAATCTGTGAAAATGTAGTTTCATATCCAGTTGACAGTTATTCATTATGTGAAGCACAAATTTCAAGACCACTTTCAGAACTTCCCAAAATATGTTCAGTTTCACTATTATTTGCAAAAGACTACAATGTTTTTGAAGTTCAATCAAATACATGGTTAATTACCTTATCAGATCCTTTAATTATAACTATTAATTGTCAAAAAGGAGATGTATCAACTCAAGTAATAAAAACTAATTCAATTTCGAAATTACAATCTCAATGCAATGCATATATTGGAAATACAAGAGTACATGCAAAATCTCTCATGTCTCAAGAACAAAATGTTACATATAGAACACTTCCAATTTTGATACCTTATCAATGTTGCAATAATTTACCAGAAAAAGAAAAGCTACCTGAGCTAAAACCTATGAAATTAAGTAAATTAAATGTTGACAATCTGAATATTGCCCAACAAAAATTAACTCAATATGATGAAGAATTAGACAAAATTATAAATGAACCATTTGTGAAAAAACATATTTCATGGTTTACATATTTGACTATTACCATAATTATTTGTATTGTTTCACAATACATGTTTTGTAAGTGCAGAAATAGACGTTCTATGAAAATTGGTATAATGACCTCAAGCATGAACGATCAGCCTCCACAACCTCCAAGACCGAGAATAGCATCCTCATCCCTTAGAAGCTTACTACCCTGAAGGAGAAGACCAAGCATTCATCTTCAAGAACCAATTGAAGAAGAACAAATCGAATTGAATTCCAATGCACCCTCAAAATCATATGCCTGATGAAAGTTGCCGCATCGCATCAACTTTCTTTTCAAGGGGGAAGTTGTTATATCAGAATCCTGAATGATCCCATTGTCCCAAGATTGCATCATCTTCTACGCCGTATCTTTTTCTACGCAGTTCGACAGGAAACCAGTCAACACTTCTCAAGGTTGTAACGAATTTTTCGTTACGTCCTTACACATAACCAATTTCTCATAACTTTTCCGGTTACCTTTACGGTAGTACGGGTCAGTAGTCACTGCGCTCAGGTCGTGAAGAATGTACGTTCATTATTGTCCCTAGAAAATGGTATTTTGACAGTGTGACCGTGACATTTCATTTTCGTGTCGATCGCGTTTATCGAGCGTTTGGTTTTTTCCAAGTTTTTTTAAATAGGAAAGAAACCGAGAATGAAAAACAGGTGAACTGTGATTTCGTCGAACCGAAAGGATAATCGTTCTCTTTCTTGAATAGAACGTCGAGATAGGCAGATGTACTGAGTGAGTTGGCTTTGATTTGTAAGATATATAAGTTGAATAAGTTTCACTGCTGGAGTTTAATTGAGTAATATTATTCTCTTTATCTTTCAATTAATGTTGTAGCTGTTTAGCATTTTCTTCTTTTTCCTTATGCTTGTAATATTAGAATTCTTGGATATACCGCATGGTAATTTTTGAAGGTTAAATATCAATACTTCGGCCATTTTGACAAAGCAGTCATAGTAGATATTGTGGCTAACGTAACATCTGTTCCGATTATTGGGAACTGATTTTTTTCATTGGAAGTCAGTTCTACGCTTTTGCATTTTTTTAGGTACCAGTTAATTGGTAATTTGAATGGACTAGAGCTTATGTACCTCACACAACCACCGGTTTGTTCCAAGGATTCCAATTGAAGTGAAGGGCGTATTTGATTGTTCGGAGTGACTAATAGGACGGCTCTCTGGTAAGCAATTTTCTTTATTTCATAACTATATGTTTATGAGAGTTATTTTCTTTTCTCTTGAGAAAGAATTGCTTATCGAGAGAGTTGTACCTCTGGCCAATGGATGA
>JAFIRS010005385.1:0-58698 GCA_018342105.1 Gonioctena quinquepunctata | reverse complement strand
GCTAAATTTCTATAAAATCATTCGCACTATAATAACATTTCTCAAGTAAAAAATATATCAAATCATATTTGAAAGAGGAGATTGCAGATATATCATTTAGTTAGTCGCTTAAAAACCAACTGGTTCGTTTTTGATCCCGCGATAGTTACAAAAATAGATTAAAAACTGTTCAAGTGTGGGACAGCATGGCAGAAACCTGAATAAATGAAATCAATTAACCCCCATAATTCCTCACTCTGAACATAAAATACAAATTACATGCTCAGTTGATTAATTTTATATTTTCCATATGTCTAGTATTGTTTTTTAATAAAATATACAAATTACTTATGTTAATAAGAAAACATTCTCAACTGAATATTGGATATGAATATTTTTCCCAAAATTGAAAACTCTTCGACAATAATAAATTTATTTGTAATATCTAACAGAAAACAACTACTTCCTCAGCTAAAGCCCCGCTGGACATTGAACTACATCTGATAGATATATGAATGAAAGGACCCGAATTCAAAAGGAAAAATCTGAAGTGAAAGAAAAGTATGTGGCTTTAGCCGGGAAAGTAGTTGTTTTCTTTTATATATTACAAAAAATATATTCATTATCGTCGTACTTTTTTAAATTTTCAGAAAAATATCTATATGAGTTCTTAATTCAGATTAGAATAGAAAATCAAAGTTTTACTTCCAGATTTTTCCTTTAAGATAGGATCCTTCCAAAATATCTATCTAACACAATTTTATTGGATGAACGTGGTGATAGTCACAAAAATAGATCAAAAACTGATCAAGTGTGAAACAGCGTGGCAGAAAATTCGTCACTTTAAACATAAAACACAAATTTGTTGATTAATTTTATATATTCCATGTGTCTGTATTATTTTTTTTCAAATAAAATATACAAATTTTTTTTATGTTGAAAAGGAAATCATTCTCAATTGAATATTGAATAGAAATATTTTTCCGAAAATTTAAAAAAATTCGACAATAATGGAGTTATTCGTTATATCTAACAGAAAACAACTACTTTCTCAGCTAAAGCCACGCTGGACATATTCAATTTTTCTTTATTTTCTGAAAGTTCACTTATAATTATTTGATTCATAATTGATGTAAACGATAATTCACCTCATTATGATATAACGTTACGAATACAATTGACCTTTTATGATAATCTCATGTTGTCACGTTCTGTCCATTGATCTATAATGATAATAATAAATATGCTTTATATCATATGACAGAATCTTGTTGACAAAGCTTGGGTAGTATATCCTTATCATAATAGTATATTATGGCACGATCATGTAATGAAGGTTATTAATACACGAGCATTAACCGGGATACGAAACGAGCCCAAGGCGAGTTTCGTATGGTTTATGCGAGTGTATTAATAACCATTACATGAGAGTTGCATACGCTATTTTTTCTACACCCGATAAATAATTAAGAACTAAAAATATTATATTTATATTTGTATTGAACACAATAAAGTAATTACTCGTATTTCTATAAAAAATTCTACAAAGTTTTAATGAATGGTATTACCTCGAGTATTACCATGGATATAGGAAAACTATAAACATTCTATTTATAGATTAAACATAATAATTGTAATTAATCTGATTTCTTAAAAATATTAAGATTATTTATTGTGCAGTTTGAAAAGTTTATTCCAGGTCCCACTGATCTGGAAGTGGAAGGAATATTTACATTTATGTCATTATTGCTAGTCTCAATAGAGTTCAATATTGTAATGGAAATGCTGATTTTATTCTGAACCGAATTTTCAATGTAGCCTTCCGCCATGACGTTTTAATGCAGTAATATCACCACCGGCATCAACTATTACGGTTGCAGATGTCCTTCGAAAACAATGTCCTGTATATATATATATATATATATATATATATATATATTCGGATCAGGCAGATTTAAATATGTTATTTGCTTTCATAAATTACCAAATCTATTAATACCAATGTTTTAAATTGTGCATTTTCCATTAAAATAATTAACGAAAAAAGAAGGGGTGGGGCAAATTTTCGGCCGTAGATTCATATATTTTTTACTAATTTCGTAGTATTTGCCGGTAATTTTAAATGTTCGTTCTACTTTTGTTTTAGTTTCTACCACATTAACAATTAAGATTCCATTCATATCTTTGACATTTTCACATTTTAGGTCATGTAGTCCATGCCTTCGACATGCTCCCATTATTCCAAAAATCATTGCTACCTAAAAGGAAAAGATAAATTAAAAAAATACAACAATAAGAAATAAAGAAAAGAAAAAAAAGAAAGAATGAAATAAAAAGCAGGATGACCTAGGCTAGCTTCGAACCCGCGTCTCATACTGTAGTCTATAGTTCAAATCTAGCGCCTTAGCCCGCTTCGCCACGAGTTAACTTATCAAGTTTTCTCGACATTAATGAAATATATCATGCATGAGTCGAATGGAAAATGTAATCATGACAATTTTTTTTTAAATGCAATGTTATGTAGATACTTACTTTTATAAATAAAAACTTTTCATCGGGCTCTTCGTCGATAAACGTTTTTATTTGTTCAGGTGAAAGTATTTTTGATTTTTTTCCAACATATCCTTCACACTTTTGCTTTAATGAAGCTCGTAGCTTCTTATATTTAGAAATGTCTATGATTGATATTTACCAACGATTTTATTATTGAATAATGTGTCCATGTACTAGATGATTTCATAGTTTCCATCAATTCTTGAAAATAAGCAATCAAAACATTTTCGGAGTGTCGAAATATTATTTGTATTTCTCCAGTCCATAAACCGTTGATATAGTTTTTCGTACACTTTCTTAGATTTCTGGGGTAAAATAGTTTGTACTGCATTTTCTGCTTTCTCCGATATGTGTGGAGGAGTCGATGGTAATTCTTCGATATCGCTGATATCAGACATTTTGATAATATAATTATCAAAGTTTAGCTATTTTCTCCAAAAATTTAATTCCTACTGATTTTGACAAATAAAACAATTAGATAGGAATCTAGGACGAACGTCAAATGCACAGAATGCTTGATTAAAAATCTGTATCGTTATGAAAAATCTGTATCATAATGGATCTCATTATGAAACGGATTATGGGCATATCAGTGTATTATTATAGTACGGGTGTAGAAAACAAATATTTATAAGAGAACTTATAAGATCCAAGTTGGATAGTGAAACCGCAAACCCGTATAGAACCATATACGATATTCATTAGTATTTAATTGACAAATAATAAGTAATCGGTATATTTATGCACTAAGTCCTGTTATTCTAGTAATCCTTGACAAACTATTGAAGCTGTTGCTAGAACTACCTAAACAAATAGGCTAATGAATATGCTGTCACTTTAAAAAAATTATTTGTTGCGTAGTTTATAATTTGATATGGAAAATTAAACTAGAAACGAGAAAATTGACATGTTGCTAATTTACGGAGAAGCAAAAAAGAATGCAACTGATGCAGCTCGAATTTATGCTCAGAGATTCCCTAATCGTCGCCATCCCACTCGGCATTATTTTCCAAAACTGGAAAGGAAAATGCGAAATGAACCAGAAGAAAATGCCAATAACTTCATCGTCAGTGAGGAAAAAGAAGTAGACGTGTTGGCCTATGTTGAAGTGAATTGTACGGCGTCAATTCGCCAAATTGTTTCTGAGTGTGATATAAGTTATTCGTCCGTTTGGAGAATTCTTCACAAATATAATTATCGATCATTCGAGTCCAACTACACCAACATCTTTACGATAACGACCACAACCGAAGATTAACTTATTGCAACTGGTTTTTGACTAAATACAGAGAAAATGTACGTTTTCCATTCAAAATTATTTATTTAGTTGAAACTCTATTCACCAACTTGGGTCTGTTCAATCGGAATAATAAAAGGTACTGGTCTCAAACAAATTTACATCTGATGCAAGAAGGAAATTTTCAAGAGCGATTTGGTTTCAGTTGCTGGATGGGTATTATCGGAGGAAAACTTATGGGGCCACATAATTTTCGACGGACAACTTACTGCGGAAAGATATCTACAGTTCCTTAGAAATCAAATTAATGATTTCATCGAAGATTTGCCACTGTCTAACCAAGTTGGTATCTATTTTCAACAAGATGGAGCGCCACCTCACAATTCTCAAGTCGTAAGAGAACATCTGAATGACACCTTCCCAGAAAAGTGGATTGGCACTTATAGACCCAGTCAGTGGCCTGCGAGGTACATTCTTAAGTTGTCATATTTTTTCATAATGTATTATTTCTTTTTCATATTAGCTACTTTTCATGGATTCTACCACTATCTGCTTCAAAAAACTCTATTCCCACAAAAACATTTTTCTAAATACAAAAAATAATAACTTTTACAAACTAAAATAAATACTTATATAGGTATATGGTCTACATGCATTCAAAGAGACATTTACAAAACTATAAGCATTCAGCATCTAAACATTTCCACATATTATTACTTTGAAGATGTTTCATGAAGTACAGTGATTTTGAGTCGTATGAAAGCTTATAGGAATCGCATAAAACACAAGATACCCAATAAGATTATAGTTGTGAATTTTCACACATTTCTCATACGTTCACAAGCTTGTGTATAAGCATATAATATCGTTGTAATTGAAAGTGGAATACCTCATCGAATCTTTTAGTCTCCTTAAACAACCACTGCCTGATACAAACTCATATACCATGTATTCCAGTAAGCTTATAAATTACATCTACCTACTTATAAATCCTCATATAAACTTTCAAAAAATTTATGTGCCAGGGATAACGTACGTATAGGTTACAGACTTTCCTCATAGATCCTTATAAATTCTCATAATTCGTCTATATTTTTTCATGAGATTTCATGTGGTATTTTTGGCAGGGCCTGTATATTTGGGATATAACGGAATTTGACAATAAAGTGGAGGCCACATTTTTTTATCGAATGGTTAAAAAATATTTTCTATCAATGCCTCGGCTAAGTTCGAAGATTAGCCAAATCGATCAAGTAATATCAAAATAGTGGCTCTTGAAAGATTGAAAAAAAATCTCAATCTATCATTTTTATACCATATCGGAAAACTATAGGTCTTTTGCTAGAACTTCATGAGTTCATGAGCTCCACAAATAAAAAATCGCTGTAAATTACAATTCATGAGAGTTAATAATTTTTGTTTACTTCCTTCATTTGAGGTTCATTCGCTCGTGTCAATCAGATAGGTACTAGGATTTGAATTTTCCTTCCGCCGACAAAACATTTGTCGATTTAAAAGTTAAACTATGTAGGTAGATAGCTAATATTATTTATTTATAGACTGGTTCACAAGTGCCATTTTGTTCCAAACCTGGAGGTCACTACCGAAAATTATGATTTAGGGCGCATTCGATTCGAAATGGCATCTAAAAAAAATGTTTAGCTGGAAAATTTGGGCCGGCAAAAACTGCAAAAGTTATGAACAATTAAGTGAAAAACAAATATATGGTTCGGTTTTTTGAAAATATCTCAAAAACCTAGATTTTTTTTTACTTCTTGGAGCTGTTCCTCAAAGGCTTCAAAAAAGATCTCCGTTGGAAAAAATCCAAATATTTTGATTGTTAACTTTTTTATTAACAATCAATAGTTTAAAAAATTACAAACGTAAATAAAACAATTAAGGAAAGTTTTTTTCTATTAAAAAAAAAAAATAATTTTTGAATTTTTTTACTTTTATTATTTAAAAAATTGTTATATACATTGTTTATTAAACTCAAACAAAATTTTTTTTGGATCTTGTCATTGATTTTTAAGAAAAAAATCATTTCTCAAATACATTTTTTTTTGCTAAAAAACGCACTTGCTAATTACCAATTTGTTTTTGTTAAATATTGTTATTATTTTATCATTATTTATCACATTCTCTCATACTATAAAAAAAATGTTTTCATTTAATTTTCATTTGTTTATTAAACCATGTGTCATTTTGTATGAGAAATGTTTTTTTTCTATTTTTATATAATTTCGAAAAATTTTGTGCACTTTGACTTGTCGCTTCCTTTCTGTTTTTCTTCATTGCTAATAAAATAACTTATAAACTATTGAAGACACGATAAGAACCCTACAGTCTTTTTAATTCTACATTGATCAATGAACAAACTGAGCTTTTTACCAAAGCTCTAACTCAATTGTTTATTAACATTTTTAATATTATTTATATAATTCCCTTGAAATATATTTTTTTTTGACTTATCAGTTCAAATATCTTATAAACTATTACAAATACGAAAAGAACACTTCAAATATTTTTTATTCTTCGAAAGGTAATAAACAAATTCAGCTTTTAAACGAAGCTCTAACTCAATTATTTCATGACTCATGAATAAAAATATTTATAAAAAAATTCTCTAAAGTTTTTTTAACCTAAGTATCTTATGAACTAATAGTAAGTTTTACAAAATGGATAATTTCACGAGCTTTATTGATTCTGTTGTTTTTTACATTTCACCATTTTAATTTACTTATTTTTTTGTTTTTGTCGATAATCTTTTGGAGCGTTTTGGTGGTGGTGATTCATAATTGTCAGCTTTCTTGCCAGTTTCTTAAACCCTTATTACACTATGCCTTTTTCGTGCCTATTTGTCTGCCTGACTGTCCGTGGCTGAAATTTTAAACAAATACGCATGCGCGCGTGGGGATTTTGTTGATTGTTTCAGGCGTGAAAATAAATAGGACTGGTTCTATTTTTTCCGCCTGAAAAGAGGGGATTTCAAGGACGTTTGTGAAAATGTCAGGTTTGCCAAAACAGGACTTGACATAACCAACAAATAGATTAAATTAATCACATAGTTTTCGTTTTGTTCAGTGTGACAGAAAAGAAGAAAAAAATCGTGTGCCAGGTAAAGAAAAAGTTGAAACAAATAGTCCAGGTATACTAATTTACTTAATCATTTAAGGTAAATGTCAATTTTCCTTAGGTTTGCAGCTCTGAAATTAGCGCCTGAAACAATCATCAAAAAGGCATGGTGTAATAGTGCCAGTTATTTGGGGAAATTCAGCCAACAAATAGCCATGAAAATAAGCACAAAAATAGGCACGAAAAAGGCATAGTGTAATAAGGGTTTCATTCTTCTTCTTCTTGTGGTTCAATTACGTTTTCCTCATCTGTTCTATCTCCCAGTGATGTTTCGGCATACTGATGAAGATACACCGTATCATCTGTCGGCTCATCTTCATAATTATTAAAACCGTCTTGATCTGCATCTTGTAAACCAATAGGAACTTCATCATCATTTATATCATCACTATCATCGTCAACCGTGTTCCATTCCCTGGTTACAATCCTTGCAAAGAGACGAACGAATTTTAAATGAGATTTTAATGGTAGCCAAATCACTCTAATATCAAGTAATGAGCGTGAAAACTCTATTGAAAAAATATATGAAATTCATTGCATTGTTTATAAGAAGTTGAAATAAAAGAATAATATTATCATGAACAAAATACATTTCAAGCCGAGACAAATTTTTTTGGGTGTATATTCATAAATGATATACCCGAAAAGTTTTAAATAATTGAGTTAGAGCTTCGTTTAAAAGCTCAATTTGCTTATTAACTATCGAAGAATGAAAAAGACTTGAAGTGTTCTTCTCGTATTTTTAATATTTTATGAGATATTTAAACTGATAAGTCAAAAAAAAATTCAAGGGAATTATATAAATAATATTAAAAAAGTTACTAAAAAATTGAGTTGGATCTTTGGTAAAAATTGTTCATTGATCAATGTAGAATAAAAAAGTGTTCTTGTCGTATCTTCAATAGTTTATAGTTATTTTATTAGCAATGAAGAAAAACAGAAAGGAAGCGACAAGTCAAAGTGCACAATTTTTTTCGACATTATATAAAAAATAGAAAAAATATGTTTCCATAAAAAACGACACATGGCTGTTTTCAGTATTTTTTTTAGTATTTAAAAAAAATATGGCGCAAAAATTTATTTGTTTATAAAAAATTATTTGTTTAATAAACTAATGAAAAGTATTTTTTTTTTCATAATATGAGAGAACGTGATGAATAATAATTATAAAAAAAACGGTTTCTCAATATTCATATCTAACAACAAACAAAAATTGTTAATTAGCAAGTGCCTTTTTTAGCAATAAAAAAAACTATTTAAGAAATGTTTTTTTAAAAATTATTTTTATCAATACTAGATTCCCAAAAAAAATTTTGTTTAAATCTAATAATCAATGCATTTGTTTATAACAATTTTTTAAATAATAAGAGTTAAAAATTTCAAAAATTCATTTTTATATTGCTTTTAGCAATAAAAAACCAAATTATTAAAAATAATAAAAAAAAAACTTTCCTCAATTGTTTTATATACGTTTTCAATTTTTTTATACCTTTGATTGTTAATAAAAAAGTAAAAAATCAAAATTTTTGGATTTTTCCAACGGGGATCTTTTTTTAAGCCTTTGAGGAACAGCTCCAAGAAGTAAAAAAAAATTCTTGGTTTTTAGTTCAACAATTATCAGGGTTTTTATAATAACTTTCAACAAGGAAATTTTTTTAATTACCAATTGCATAATTAATTGAAAAATAGAGGTAAACATTTTTTGCCGACGGATTATTGTTTATTGATATGTCTAGATACTACCTGAATTTTTGTATTCCTTAATATTAATATTTATTCGGTTAAAATAATGTTTATTGCTCAGGTGTCAGATTTGGTCGGTGCGCACGAAAGTTATAAATATTGCCGGCTCAGTTCCGGAAATCTGCTGCTCTTTAAGGATTTTTTTCAAATTTCGGATATCTCAAATAGTTTTTGAGATATTTTCCAAAAATGGAACCATATATTTGTTTTTTACTTAATTGTTTATAACTTTTGCAATTTTCGCCGGCCCCAATTTTCCAGCTAAACATTTTTTTAGATGCCATTTCGAATCGAATGCGCCCTAAATCATAATTTTCGGTAGTGACCTCCAGGTTTGGAACAAAATGGCACTTGTGAAACAGCCTATAAATAAATATTATTTATATTCGTTTGCTTGATTCGTGGCAATTGCAGAATCATTAAATACATTCTAAAATCTACCTCGCTGACCCATCAGTTTTTTGTTTTCAGAAACTGAAGAATTCGTTGCTTCACACACATTGCTGGAACTTCTACCTTGAAACTTTTTACTCGAATCTTTACTGACAGATCAAACGGAGTACAGCTAGAAAAATAACTCCGATTGATGACAATTTGCTTCAAAACGAAAACGGATAGAGCCTCTCGAAATGTCAACATTCGGAGAAGTACCTACCTATGCAATTTGAAATTTTGATTGAAATCAATTGGATTATAGGTAGAACCATTGTCTGAAGATATATCTTTAGACAATGGTAGAACCCAAAGACACCATACAAATTTAAAGGTGTCTTTACGTCTGAATTTATGTCTGACGGGGTAAAACTTGGTATACGCATTTTGTCATGAAGTTCTAAAAATTGAGACTAAGGAAAAAAAATTAAATCGTTTTTTTCTAAAATAATCATTGGTGTGGAAATTTTTTCGAAAAAAAAAATTGATAAAGGTGCCAATCATTAAAAATATTTTGTATAAATCACACAAAAAGTGATGAGAAAGTGTGTGAAGCATATCAATTCCGTTTATTTTTTAAAGTTAATGTTCATTAATCAACCACTCAGATTACTGTAAGTAATTCCTTCATTTTAAGTATTTTTTTTTCTCAATAATGTAATTTACATATTTTAGGACCCTGAAGAAGTTTCAAAATTGAAACGAAAACTCGGTCCAACGTATTGAAGTGTTTTTCATAGTTCAACACTTGTGCTGACTGAAGATCCCCGTTATTCCCCACTGTTTATTTATATATATATATATATATATATATATATATAAATATATATAAATATATATATATATATATATATATATATATATATATATATTCTTCAAATTCTCGGAATAAAGGTCTGATTCAGTCAATTCATATAATTTTTCTTAACGACGTTTCGACATGGCATTTGTCATCATCAGGTTAAAACACTAAAATAAACAATATGGAGTTTGAGACATATTTAACTTAACACAATATTGAAATGTATGCACTAAAATAATTCTTGAAAAACATATGGTTCGAAATATAACACGTTATTTAACTCAATATAAATATTTGTAACATTTATGAGTATTCACTTACAAATTATTTTATTTGAGTTGCATTCGCATCGTACGAAGGTTATTGTGGGAGTGTGACCTGCGTCGAAGTTATCGGGAATGGTTTGTTTATCTTTCATGCATTTTTACCCTCTTCATAAGTAAGTACATGGGATTGTTTATATTGAGTTCTAATATATGAGCCGGACTGTATTTTTTTTTGGCAGCCTTTAAAGATCAGTTTTTATTATGATTACTATGAACAAAGTTGAAAGAGGTTGTTATAAATCTGGCTTAAGTTTTTGATATCATTTCTATTGTTAATGCTATTGGGGTCTTTTTTAATATGTATCATTTCAAGGAATGTTCTTACTCTTGGATTCCTTTCTTTGGTCAAACTTATGTTGATTTTCTTTTTCGTGTTTTGATAAGGCTGTAATGTCGGTTTTTGAGTATTTGGGGGCTTGTACTCGTTTTTGCAAATATTGTTTTGTTTGACCTATATAGGTACTTTGACAGTCTTTACATGGTATTCTATATAGTGTATGAGTTTGTTTGTTTTTTGGTTTTTGGTTTTATTAATTTTATTCGATAGTTTGTCTATGTATGGTAAAGGTATGTATGTTGTTGTTTTCTTTACTTCATTATCATTTTATTGTAGATCGCATGTATTCGTTTTTTATTGTTTTTTCTGCAAAGTGGCTGGGGTAATTATTTTCTTTCAATATATTCTTGATTATTTCTATATTATTTTTGCTGAATTTTGGGTGTGCAAGCTTTATAGCTCTGTCAGTTAAATTTTGAATAACATTTTTTTTGTAACTAAGGGGTGCGTTTGACAAATAGTTAGTGTAACGATTTGATGCATTTGGTTTAATAAACCAGTTTGTGAAATTTTTCCAGTATTGTCGTGTATTATTGTTGTGTCGAGAAAGTTTATTTGTTTTTCTATTTCTAAACTTAAGCCAGATTTATAACAACCTCTTTTAACTTTGTTTATAGTGATCATAATGAAAACTGATCTTTACATGCTGCCAAAAAAATACAGTCCGGCTCATATATTAGAACTCAATATAAACAATCCCATGTACCTACTTATGAAGAGGGTAAAAATGCATGAAAGATAAACAAACCATTCCCGATAACTTCGACGCAGGTCACACTCCCACAATAACCTTCGTACGATGCGAACGCAAAACTCAAATAAAATAATTTGTAAGTGAATACTCATAAATGTTACAAATATTTATATTGAGTTAAATAACGTGTTATATTTCGAACCATATGTTTTTCAAGAATTATTTTAGTGCATACATTTCAATATTGTGTTAAGTTAAATATGTCTCAAACTCCATATTGTTTATTTTAGTGTTTTAACCTGATGATGACAAATACCATGTCGAAACGTCGTTAAGAAACATTATATGAATTGACTGAATCAGACCTTCATTCCGAGAATTTGAAGAAAATATATATGTGGTCAAGAAACTAAAGAAAAAATATATATGTATATATATATATATATATATATATATATATTTATATAGGTTCTGCCATTCATCGAGCATGTTTGTACGGAAAACGAATTTCATTTTTATTCTATATTTTATTGCGTCTTTGGAACCGGCACACACTTGCAAATCGATTCATTTTAGCATATTCTAGTTCATATCAACTATTTTCCAATGATTAAGACAAGAGCAGAGTGGCGCAGTGGAAGCGTGCTGGGCCCATAACCCAGAGGTCCGTGGATCGAAACCACGCTCTGCTAACTTTTTTTTTTTTTCAAGCAATATTAAGTTGTGCATTTTTCTGGAAACTTAATTACATACAAAAATAAATACCACATTCTTAAAACGGACTAAAAAGTATAAAATAATAAAACCAATGTGTAAGAGAGAATCAGACATATAGGAAAAAAATAATGTGGTAGAAAGAGACCGAGGTCTCATTAAGACATTGAACATTAGAGGGCGTTGGGGTCGGAGCTGTACCGAGATGGCGACGTATAACAGCTTTTCCATGTTGCGTCCCCTATTTCTCCATCGTAACTGTTGGTTTCGTTTGGCGTTCCAACGATCCCTGTTCCGCTCGCTTGAATCTTAAATACAAGCATATACAAGCATGCTGCTCTAGTCTATTCTCGCTCACAACGCATCCGTCTCCTCACTGCCCTCTGGTGATTCCTAAACGAGGCTGTTCGGCTTTCATTCCATCGCCCACTAGTGTTCGCTGTCTCAACGAGGCTCTGTACATCTCCCACCCCAACGCCCTCTAGTTTTCGATGTCTCAATGAGGCCTCGGTTTCTTTCTACCACATTGTTTTTTCCTGATATGTCTGACTCTCTCTTACACATTGCTTTCCCCTATGTCTATGGTGATGGCAGCTCTAAAATCCAAAAGTCCAAAACACAACATCAACAACTCATGGATGCCGTTGTTGAATTATCAAAGTATGACTACAAAATCAACTGATTATTCTAGCTTTTGTGAGCTAGATGTCGTGGTATGTGTGTTTCCGATAAAAATGCTAATAGAAGCAAGGCAACTGTAGATAGTTTGGAAATTTTTAATTTACAGAATTTTTTAACTGCGGTTTGGACGTGAACATAAGTTATGTAGGTATAGGGGGTGTGTTTGAACTTGAATTGAAAAAAAAGTCACTGTTTTTTTTGTCAAACACAACCACTGTCTGCCTGTCTACTATTCCCCTAGTCGGAAGCGTAAGGAAACACTGGAAATTGGTGGATGCAAAATAGAACGTGTCACACTCTGATCTAAATTACTTACATAATAACTTTATACAGGGCGTGCTCAAAGGTGATGCATATTTTACAAGTTAAAAAATAACGATCGGAATTGGTCCTATTACGGACATGGTATATATCTCTACGCACAGTAGACATTTTTTTTCATACGCTATTTCTTATATTTTATTCCCTGAAAATGTTCAGCATGTGCATTTCATCCTGCAAAACAAGTGCAATGCGAAAATTATTCACTTCATTACATGAATGAAGCCACTGGCAATATTCAACTCTTGAGAGACGATCTTGAGGTTGAATAAAATTATTCCAGTCATATTGTCTTCTATATTTTACTGTGGATAAAATGATTGCTATTGTAGAGTTTATTGACTACATTACATATTTTATGAATACATGTGTAGCAGGTCTTCTAAAACGAAAAGTATAACAAGTTTCTATATCTAAGAGTTACAATTAATATCGCCAAGTTAACATTCCAATTAAAGTGACAAAACACAATACAACCCGAATAAAATATATCGAAACCGAAATGGTAGATTGTTTTTCACAAATCCTTGTTCGTGTATGCATAGATGAAAAACTCATTTTCCGAGTAAAAACAGCTCATTAGTAAAAAAGATTGAACTTTTCGTTTGAAATTGTAGAAATTCAACCTTCCTATTGCTTCAGTTATAAAAATGTATATTCAGATATTTTTTTTGGACACTGAAAGCCTGTATCTTGGCGTTCTTGGAAAATTTCCTGATCTCGTATGATACTGATGTAAATCAAATTATAAAACATAATCCGCCCTGTTTTTCTGTATTACAAAAAAATTGTAAATATAAGCACTTGAAAGTGGCATGATCTGAACCGGATTGAAAAGAGAGATGTTTGTAGCCCGCTCCAGCTAACACACGAATGATGACACACGAATGGTGACCCTAATAGAAAGAGATGAAATATCATTTGTGAGTCATAGTGACGTATATGGACATGTCATGGCCACCATTCTCTCAAGACAGTGGCGGACTAGCGGACTCCGCACTCTGGTATCTGAGAGTTACAGGTTCTTGATTGTTGGACCACTCCGTATGTTATACGGGCCACCTGTACTCATGGCCATGTACGTCACTATGACACGTTAATGCTACAAGATTCTGATTGGCTAGAGCTTATTAGTACCTCCTATTCAGATAACGTTTACTCCCTTTGGGTCTGTGCGACCCACATTTGGTATATATTCCACCCTTGCTGCCAGCCAACTGGCTGGTATAGCTCGTTCAGTATTGAAACGACCACTTTGGCCTTCCCCTACCTAACAACCAATTTTTCTCGACGATACCCGAACAATTGTCTTACTGTGGCTATTAATATAAATTCCATAGGCGTACCAAATTATTTGGTATAGCGAAACACGAGACGTAGTTTTTGGCGGACGAGTTTTGTGATTATGGTCCGATTCGATTGAAAATTGGTATGTGGGGGTCTTCGGGGTCGGATATTGTGAATTTTTTGTCAAAATTGAATAAATAACTGCACAACCTATTTATTGATCAAACAAACCTAACCTTTCAAACGCTGCATGACGCGACACTGGTGAAGATTCGCCGTAGCATAAGCAGCCAAATCAAATCGTGTCCACTCGTGTTTTCCCCCTCTCTACCTACCAAACGGTCGTTTCAATACTGGACGAGCTCTATGTAGTTCCACGCCAGCCTAGCTCTGCACAGTTTAGTGAGGATGGGTAAGAGTAATTCCAGTCCGTTTTGGTGCAGATCTGGAAAGATATAGTTTTCCCAATATCAATTGCAGAAGCATAAAAAAGTCTTGCGGCGAAATCCTGTGAGCAGCAGTGGCGGAGATAACTGATTTTATTTAGATATTTTAAGATTTTAAAAATACTTCATAAATAATTAAAAATGAAAAAAAATTAAAGACAAGCTTTTATTTATACAAATACATTGAGAAAAAATAATAATTTATAGGTTATTATTATATCCTAAGACGTTTTTCGATCGGCACACACCAAGACCATAGACGCTACTGGTTTTTAAACTTTCAGAGCTATTAAAACACAAATATAACGCGTGATTTATGACCTCCCATCGTAGAGACACACCTGCCAGCATCAGTCCGACTCGATTGGCCCAGACGAATCGGTTGTAACAAGCGACAGCCGTCACTCGAGTCCACGTTGACTATCGGCTCTTTTGATCTACCGTTTGCCGACGGAAAATGTTTACGAGTAGTACATATTATTTTTCGTTCCGTTTCTTCGCATATACGCTCGTGTTAGCGAAGTGAGTTTTCATTTGCTCCCTATAGAAACAGCTTCTGCAATTGATATTGGATGGACTATACCGTCCTCTCCGGGAGATTTGAATGATTGGAATGATTTGATTGCCCATTCAACAGCCGGTGCTGTGGTAACTTTCTTGGCGACCTCCCAGTCTGTGGCCTGAACACGAAGGTTCAGTGGATACTGTCCAGTTTCGTATCTTATTGGTCAGAAAATGTGAGCTGATTGTTATATCAAGAACCTCTTGCCTGTACTGAAGAACCACCCTGCTTCTCGCTGCCAGGTTCAGGTAGTATTAAATGTGAGTGAAATATTTTTTCTCACCTATCATACATTTATGGTAATTTTTTCATGAAAAAAAATCGCTTTTTTAAGTGTAGTACAAGAAGATAGAATGCACTGTATAATATGAAATACTTAATTGAAAACAAAAATCATACGGAACAAGTCGGAAATCACATACATTTATTGGATCTACTTATATTTGTCTTTATATAAATGATAGTGTGTCATAGGAGGGTTGTCGTTCTTCAGAATCAAGTTGGTTTCTTCGTGCTGTTTGATAACCTGCTTGAGATTTTCGATCTCTTTTCCGTATTCTTCCCTCATGGTTTCTATGGTCCGAGCCTGATCCTGTATGGTTTGCTCCACGGTCGTGAACTCTTGCCATGCACTTCTTTGCACATCCTACAAGAGAAAATAAAAAAAACATTAGAAAAAATATGAAGTTATACTATTCTAACTTCTGTTCTGTACAAAATGACTTTTTTCTTAAAATACTATATTATTGAATATCTTCCCAGCAATGTGTACTTCGGGTGTATCATCTGTTTATTATCCATAATCCGTACGGGTCGTCTAGGTACCTGCTGGAGGATAACCTCTTCACCATGTGGCAAGAGAAAGTGTATGCCCTTTTTGCTATTTTTGTTAAGTTTTGTGTTTTAATTCTGAAATTTATATCCTAAGAGAAGCATGAAAATTCTCACTTCGTTGCTTTGAATTTTTATTCAATAACTATCAAATTAACTAGATTGTGGTAATCAACCCACATACACAACAACTTCTATCTATCTATATAGATGGCAACCATGGCAGCAAACGGTACGGTTGTGTTAGAGAGCTCTCTCAAGAATAAAAATTGTAAAAAATGTAAGAGGACTTTAATAAATGGAGTGAAGTGCATCAACTGTGAAAGTTATTATCATGGAATTGGAATTGCAGTTTCATTAAATCAATCAGTGAAGATTTAATCACATGTTGTGAATCATCCGTAAAAACTGTGAGTAATTTGGAATCTGATAATGACCAGGCCTTTTTTGATGCTATCGGACATGTATCGCCCGAAAAAAAGGTAGACATAATTATTTTCCCCTACGTTGTTAAACAAAATGACCTGATAATTGATGAATTACGACAAAAATTAAAATGTTGAATGATAAAATCGATCAACTGAAGAACGTAGAAAAAGTAAGCACAACAAATACTGCTGAATCCAAAAAAGTTATGGAAAAGGTATCCTACGCTAAAAAAACACAGCAGACAAGTGCTCCGATTAATGAACCTGCTACCTCGAGAGGAGTTGCCGGTTCTGCAAAAATTCCCGAGGTCACAGAAAAACAATTGTCGTGTGTTCTGTTGGAAACTGAAACGAGAAAAAAGTGTAACGATTATATCAATCTGGCTAATCATAATGAAGTGGCTGCTGATAATGGAGAATGGAAACGAGTAGTCAAGAAGAAAACGAGGAGGCAATTGGTTGTGGGTCAAAATAACTCCATCAAGATCAATGGAAAAGAAATGAAAGGAATTCCAAAGATGACACTTCTCCATGTATACAGAGTGGACCCAACGATGACTGTAAGTGATCTGCAGAACTTGCTAAAACCTCATTTTCCGGAAGTATCTTGTGAGAAAATGTCTTCAAAGTATCCAGATGTATATTCCTCCTTCAAAGTGAGTATATTTTATGACAACTTCAATGACGCGATGGATCCTTCAAAATGGCCTCAAGGAGCTCATGTACAACGTTTTTTAGAACTGAGAAGGTATGCTCTGCAACCCCCACCCCAGTTATTGTGAGTGATGATAATTATGATTTGATGTTATTGAACGTTAACTGTTTGACAAGTAATAAAATCGATAACATTGTTATTGACTATTCAGATTTTGATCTGAAATTTATATGTTTAACAGAAACATGGTGTGTGAAGGAGAGTGTTTCATAATTCCCGGCTTTGAAATAAGTAGTTATTTCACCAGAACGAAATATAAGGGTGGTGGTGTTACCATCTGGTCATTAACAGAGTTAGATGTCACAAAACTTGACCTAGATGATTTCTGCTTTGAAAAAGATATAGAGGTTTGTGGAGTCATCTGGAAATATAATGATGAAACAAATTTTATAGTTGTGACCTGTTATCGATCAACAGCGGGCAATTTCAATGTATTTTTCAATAACCTGAATCTCTTATTATCCCACTTATTTAAATTGAAAATGAAAATAATTTTAAATGGAGATTTCAACAACCATTCACTTCATGACCGAGATGTGCTTATGTTATCCCAATTACTCATATCGTATAATCTTAATCCAACGGTTGAAGATCCAACGCGTATCTCGTTGACTTCACAAACGACTTTGGATCAGATCTATCTAACTTCAGTTTAAAAAAAATTTGGATCAGATCTATCAATTCGTATTACTCCAAGAAGGAGAAACATTGTATTCCAAACGTATTATAAATGAACAAACTTTGCACAATTTGAAAATGCATTGGAAAACGAAGCTGGTCGGAGATTTATTTGGATATTGGAGTTGATGAAAATTTAATTTGTTTCATGATAAGTTAATGAATTACTTCAATCGCGAATGTCCTTTCAAAAATATTAACACGAACAGGAATAAATCCAGGAATGGGTGAACGAGTATAAGAGAATCTAGCAGGAATCTGAAGAACATTTTTCATCTACAAAACAAACCCGTCACTCCATGAATATTATAAAATACGCAAAAAACAGCACAAAGAATTAGTAAAGGAAACAAAAAATGTGTTTTACTCGCATAAAATATATTCCTCTTCAAATGTGAATAAAAGTGCGTGGTCTGTCATTAAAGACCTTACGGAAAAAACGAAACATTTTTCGAAAAATATATCAATTGAAATTGATGACAAAATTTTTTCAGATCCTCAGGTTATAGCTGATGGTTTCAACCGTTTCTTCATCAATCTCCTCATGACATTATAAGTAAAATAAATAATGCAAATATAATATCACAAAAAATATCTACTCCTAGCATCAAAAAAAGTGTTTTTCTTCAGCATGTAAATGAAGAGGAAATAGAACATGTGATAAAACATAAATTAAAAAATAAACATTCATCTGGCCCAGATGGTATATCTGCATATGTCATAAAACGTATTTCCACTCAAATCACAAAACCTCTATGTCATATCATAAATAGGTCTTTTCAGGATGGAATTTTTCCAAGCAGATTGAAAATGTCACTTATAACTCCTCTTTTCAAAAAAGGCACCCTACATAATATGGAAAATTACAGACCAGTATCTCAGCCTCCTGTAATATCGAAAATTTTTGAATATGTAATGCTGAATTCTTTGATGGGATTCCTGATGAAGAATAATATTCTTAATCTAAACCAACATGGATTCCATGAAGGTCGTTCAACGATGACTGCTATATATTCTCTTTATGAAAAAATTTTGGAAGGTGTGGAAGCAAATGAAATTACTACAGCTGTATTCTGTGATATGAGTCGAGCGTTTGACTGCGTGCAACATGAGCTTTTATTGCAAAAACTATACAATTCTGGAGTTAGAGGAAAAACTCATGATTGGTTCGAATCGTATCTTCGAAATCGTACTCAAAGTGTCAAAATAAATCATAGAAAAGGAAATATTCAAAATCAGTTCGTATCGACACATATGCCCAATGAAATTGGAGTACCCCAGGGCTCTGTTCTGGGTCCGGTTTTATTTGTGCTTTATATTAATGATTTGCCTGTAATTTCACCAAAAGCCTTCTCTTGTTTATATGCTGACGACACAACACTTTTGTTTCGTGAAAGGAATGAGTGTATTCTACAGGATACAATTCACTCCACTCTCCAGAGTCTTTATGACTGGTTATCCAGCCATTCTTTATTCCTAAACCCATGCAAAACTCAATATATGTCTTTTCAAAACCGTCATCGTAATAGTACCACCGAAATAGATATAAATATAAATAATGAATCAGTAGAACAATCAAACTGTGTTAAATTTTTAGGAATAGATTTTGATTCTAATCTCTCATTCACCACTCATTGCGTAAATCTCATGAAGAATCTGAATAGCAAGTGTTATCAAATTAGAGTTTAAAAAATGTTCTGGATAAACAAGCATTACTATTATTTTATTATGGTCAAATTCAGTCAAGATTGATATATGGTATTTTAATTTGGGGTAACTCGTCTTCTATGAAAGATATTTTCATAACACAAAAAAGAATATTAAGAAACATTGCTAACGTATCTTCAAGAACTTCCTGTCGAAGACTATTCAAAGAGTATAATATTCTCACGGTTTATGGTTTATTCATCGTTGAACTATTGATGTATATACACAAAAATCTAGATAAGTTCATGAAAAATGAATCGGTACATCATTACAATACAAGAATAAAAAATGATCTACATATTCCAAGGAATCGTACATCATTGTGTCAAAAATCATACCAAATAATGGGCTTTAGGCTGTATAATATATTACCTAATGAATATAAAAGATTCACCAAGTTGGACCATTTCAAATATAATATCAAGTTGCTTATGTTAGATATAAGTCCTTACAATATTGATGAGTTCACTAATTATTTTAAATAGAGTCGTTTTGTTCTGTCTGAATTTTTGAATGTTTTTAAATGTGCAATATGTGTATATATTAGTATAAGTATATGTATTTGTTTGTATATATTATGCTTTGACTTTGTTAAAGAGACAAATTTGTATCTTTTTACTTATATGAGTTTTTTCGTGACTTGTCCTATAACTTGTCAAAGTTCTCTTGAATGGACCAATAAAATCTATTCTATTCTATTCTATTCTATCTTGAAAGAATATAAAACAATTTCAATGGAATATAACAATGTCAAACATGAAAGCTTGGCTTTTCAATAGTGAACATGAAATGGAACAAACTCAATCAAAGTCACGAAATTTTATGTGCTCAACGGATTTTCCAATTCAACCATTTTTTTTTCACTAGGTTAACTTGATAATCAATCTTAGCCCTGTCATAAACGATAGAAATGAAATAATTCACTATTTATTTGTTACATTCGATTTTTAATCTCCAAAAAATAACGAAGGAAACCTTTTTGGATAGAATATTTTTTGTCGGTTGAATTTTTCTTTCATCATAATCTAGATACAATCAGTTCAAACAAATCGTCTGCTCACAACAAAAGTCACAAACGCGTGTAATTTTTTTTACAAATATATTTTTATGCGTTTCAAGCAGAATTTTACGCATCTAAATCTACAACGTAGATGTAGTAGTCTGATTAACAAGTTAAAAAGCGGGTTAATTTTTGTTCCCGGTCCTGAAAATATGTGCGATAGCTCATTTCATCCGGAATGACGTCTAGAAAAATGTATCTCGAGCATTTAATAGCACATAAAAATTTGCAATTGATATTAACAAGATAAGATGAAAAAAAAAGATATTCAGTTTTTCGTTAAGAACTAAAAAACTATTATTATTTATGAACTTTTGAAAGAAGATCCTTAAAGAGAAGGAAATTTTCAATAAAAAAGTCTGGACTCCCGGAATTCTATCTCCATTATTTATAATTTTTATTCAACGATAAAAATATTTTTTTTATAGAATTAAATATTAATAAAAAATTTGAAAAAACCCTGGTGTCATCAGAACACTTGGAAAAATAAAGCCCCGTTAGAAAAAAAAATTCTGTCGATTTTTCAAAAAGTTATACGATTGTTAATTAACAAATTTGTATCCAATTTCTGTTTTTACAAAAGTCGACATAAAAGTTTAAATAATTGACCTATAAATTATGTGCCCCTTGGAGCCTTTCTTATATTTATATTACAAGATATAACAAGATCACGTGATAAAAGTTTATTAAAGTTTTATATTTTGTTTGTTATAATTTTTTCAAATGAACAAAAAATGAAATATTAAAAAAAATTTGTTAAAACAATTTTGTTACAAATGTTATTATACAGGTGTTTTTGCGTCTAACAATAGCATTAATTAACGAAGGAAAAAAAAGTTTACGTCATTTGTTGAGAAATTGTTTATAAACAAATAGACAAGTATAATATTTTTTTTAATTATTTTTTGCCGTTTTATTCAAGACAAAATGATGAAAAAAAAACCTTAAATACATTTTTTAATTGTTTATAATCGTTTTTTTTTATATTTCATTTGTTAAAGTAATTAATTAGGAAATTTTTCTCTCATTGAAAATCATAATTGGCATATTTCTATAGGTTAACAGAAAACTTTTTTTTATCAATAATTTCATTGTTTATCAAGTTAACAATTTGTTATAAACAATTTGTGACGCTCGGTTTATTTTTTTCCTGGAAGTAAAAAAAATACAAAAACAGCCATATATAACAATGTACTGAAAAAAATTGTCTTTAATGTTTTATAACTTTTTTAAATATTACACGATACCGAAATCAAAGTGGCTTCTTAATTTTTCAAGTAACAAATAGATATAACTTTTAAATTATGAGAGATACGATAATGGGCATTCTCGACATTTTTGTAAAGGATTAATCAATCTTTAAAATGGATAAAAATTCAAGTTTGTAACTATTGCTAATTAACTGTTACATGCATTTGTTTAAAAAAATTTTTTTTTTTACATTTTTGTACTTTTTTTGACTTATAACTTGTTAAAAAATTAAAATACAGCTGTGAACCGTATAATCTTCTTAAGTGATAAAATATCTGCCAAATAACGTTTACATCATACCCATATCTCTTATAGTTTAAATTATAACGTATTTTAATTAATATTTATTCAACTTGTGTTCCGTTATATACAATATTTCGATTTGTTGAAAATATGAACAGGATGTTCATAAAATCAGATGTGGAATCATCTGCGACTGGAACACAAACTTTAGTCACTATCTTCCATCGTCAAGATAACCTCTTGTGGGGTATTCATGTTGAAAAGGGAAACATTCTCAATTGGATATTGATAAAAAAAAAATCTGTGAATTGAAAAATCCACGATAAAAATGAAGTAATTTTTTGTGAATGTCTAACAGAAAACAACTACTTCCCTGGCTAAAGCCACGCTGGACATTGAACTACATCTGATCGTCGACAAAAATGTATTGAAGACCTAGTGAATGCGATGTCTCTCTTGCGTCAATGTTACGAATGATTTCTGGTGAGTACTCTTCTTTGGAAAACATTCTTCTTTGCCTCATCCATCTTCATGAGTTCTTAATTAAGACTGGAATAGAAAATCAAATAACTATCTGAATGAAAATGCAAATTTTCAATTTCAGATTTTTTCTTTTGAGTTAGGGTCTTTTCAGAATATCCATCAGATGTAGTTCAATGTCCAGCGTGGTTTCAGCCGGGGAAGTAGTTGTTTTCTGTTAGACATTCGCAAAAAATAACTTCATTTATTTAGTACCGGGAACAAGAATTAACCCGTTTTTTAACTTGTTAATCAGATTATGGCGTTTTAACTACGGTTTTGAAAATAATGATAAATATACCTTGAGCTGACTCTTCAACGAGTCCATCTTGCTCGCCATATCGCAACCCATCTTCCTGACGGCCTTGTTTTCCAAATGTCTCTGATTCAAAGCTCTCATCAGAGTCTCCTGCTCGGCAACCATGTCTTTGGCGAATCCCATGGCTTTGTGGAGTTGCTTCCGCAAAGCACTTCGGGACAGTTGGACTTCATTCAGCGTATGTTCGAGATCGAGGTGCTTGGTTTCCAGTTTCCTGAGATTTTTTGTAGTCAATGAGTTGAAAATAAAAAAATATTGAGTATCGCTATGAGTCAGTTCGGAAATAACAACGGCGTTTTCAAATTTTCGTATTGTAAAACAAGATTAAACACCCAAGAAAGAATAGATTAGAAATAATAGATAGGACATATTTTGCGTTTTGTGTGGTAGAAATAGCTGTCGATGATTATGAAATTTCAACTATGCTTTATCAAGCCAAGATATTTGGTATTGGCCAGGGATGGCCAAATCAATCACTTCAAGAGGGTAAACTAGTGGGGATCTGTGGAATAAATATAATCTTGGATTTTAGTAATCCCAAAAGCGTACCCGACATCTTCATCGAGATGGTTTTATGGAAAAACTGAATAACAAAACATGGATCAATAGGTTTTATGTGATACTAGACAAAACATAATTCATAAAATGAATAAAATTATAGCTCTCACAAAAACACCAAAAAAAAAAATCTAAAAAACAACAAACATCAACTATCAACATTCATTGTAAGCAAGTCGTATTTTGTGAATTACTAGGTCAATTAGGTGAATCGTCATTTGTTTGTTAAAATGTTAAAAGTTTTCCCTGTCTTTGATCTAGTTACCACTAGATTCTGTTTCTCCTCAAAATACTGGATAGACATAGAAATGTCATGAGAAAATCGTAGATGCATATACTTACTCTTGATTCACAGAAGCATTATCATTTCAAATTTGAATTAAAAAAAGTGCCGTCTCAAATCAATGAACTATTTTTAGAAACCTACCTCAGGGGGTGCTACGCCCCCACCCCCCCTATAACGAGCCTGGCAGATATTCTCAAAATAGATATTTTAGAATTTACACTGTGTCGCAAATTATCCAATAATCGCGATCATTTTCAATCAATCCGATGAAATTCTAGCGATTCTTACCCTGAATCCAAAATACAATCAGTAGTATTCAAAATAGTGGATTGAAGTACATTGTATCATGTCAAATTAAGGTAGTATATGGATCCTTTATTTCATATAGAACTAGTGTATGTATTATTTATTTCAAAAGTAGTGTATGAATCCTTTATTTGAAATGTTGGTCAAGTATGAATCCTTTATTTTAAACTTAAGTAGTGTAGGGATAGGTTCTTTATTACTAATCAAGATTGTGTAAGGATCCTTTATTTCAAATTTAGGTAGCTCATAGATGCTGTATTTCAAATGTAGATGGTGTATGGATTTTTTACTTCAAATTTATTTTAAATTTAAGTGGTGTATGGATTTTTTGTTTCAAAACTAGAAAGTGTATGGTTCCTTCATTTCAGATGTAGGTCATTCACCTAAATTTACTTAAATTTTTAAATAAAGGATCTACTACGTATATTCGTGATAAATAATCCATACACAACCTACATTTGAAATACAAGATCCATACACTACCCTACATTTGAAATAAAGGATCCACTCTACCTACTTTAAAAATTAAAAATCCATGCACTTTTCGTCGTATATTTGGAAAAAAAATGATCCACCCCCTACTTACATTTGAAATAGTGGATACATACATTACCAACATTTGAAATAAAGAACTCATACACTACCTACATTTGAAATATAAAAACTTTTTAACAAAACATTAAACCGACGAAATACGGAACTGAAAAGTAAAAAATAAAATAAACCTTCTTAGTCTCAGTAACTAAGCTCCTAAACTAATGTGAGTAACTAATTTTGAGTCGGCGCCAAACAAACAAGCAAATGAATTAGGTAAGGCGTAAAATGATGGCATCGAGTTGCGCGGTGACATTCTGATAATTTTTTGAAGTAATTTAATGATGTTCGTTGATTGTTTGTTTGGCGCCGACTCGAAATTAGTTACTTACATTAGTTTAGGAGCTTAGTTACTGAGACTAAGAAGGTTTATTTTATTTTACTTTTCAGTTCCATATTTCGTCGGTTTAATTTTGTTAAAAAGTTTTATTTAATTTTATGGCTAAAATATACTAATTACTACCTACTTGTTTTTTGATTACTTCCAGAATACTTACTTACCCACCTTACTTCAACTATTACCAGTTAAATAATATGATTATCTACTTTTTCTATTTGTTGTAATATACATTATTTTTGTTGTTCTGGTTAGTTTATTTCATTACTTTGTATATCATTCCATCCTCTCATAGAATATGATAGTTTTGACGGATGTAGAACAGAAATAATGTCAGTAGCGATCTGTCATTGTCAACTACGTATGTGTGTGCCAATGTTCATAAGTGAAAAATCAATTATCCCCTATTTTTCTACCCGTAATGGTATATAATTCCATTCGAAATCTAAATATGAGGTATACCCTATCTATTAAAAAAAGAATCATCCAAATCGAAGAACCCAGTACAAAGTTATGCCTGATAGAATCGGTTAACGGACCAGAATTCAGAGGGTGAGTGATCAATATCCTTCATGTTGCTACCCTCAGGGTGGGATTTCATCTTTTAAATTCAAATGGGACCACCTTCGAAGTACACCCTATCCACTGAAAAAAGAATTATCGGAATCGGACGCCTCAGTAAAAAGTTATGCGTGATCATACATAAAAAAAATATGCGAGTCGACTAGAGAACCTCCTCCTTTTTGGTTTCGTCGGTTGAAAATTAGAAATAAAGGATCCATACACTACCTACATTTGAAATGAAGGATCCATGAACTACCTAAATATGAATCAAATAATCCAGAAACTATCTGAATTTGGAAATTAAAGGAACCATACGATACATACATTAATATAAAGGAACCATACAATATCTTTATTCGAAAAAAAAGGATCTATTCACTTCATACTTTCAAAATAAAGCATCCACACACTACCTAATTTTATAAATGATGCATTCAAAATAAAGGAACCATACTCTTCCTGAAATGGAAATGAAGGATCCATACATACACTCCTTTTTAAATTAAGAATCCATGCACCACCCACTTTAGAAAAAAGGAACCTTTTTAGATAAAAAAATTTAAAAAAACCCCAAATTTAAAACAAGAAACTTCCTATATATGAAATGAAGGATACATATTCTACCTATAATTAAAATAAACAGTCTATGCATTACCTACTGTCGAAATAAAGGTTCCATGCACTATCTACAATTTATCTCCACTCAAGCTAGAATCTAGATACAAAATTCAAAATACTGGAGAATACGTGGAAATGTTATCAGAACATTGTAGATGATAACCTAACTTTTGAATTACAAACGCCTTATCATTTTGAATCAATGAAAAAATACCTAAGGGGAGGGGGAGAGAATAATAAAATCAGCTTCCGTATTGATGGAAAGATCACAACAAAAGGAAGTACTGTTTATTTTAAATAACGTTAGAAATACTATATAATTTTGCGTTACACGTGGTAGCGTCCGAATATACCATAATAAATAAATTCCTATGATTGCTGGCCGTTGAACCTACATGATAAGACCGATTTAGACTAAACAAAGTATACTGATTTAACTGGAAATACAAACATTTTCATCTTTCCCATTGAGCCCTTCAGAATTTCGCTTTGATCACTAGATTTTTAATACAATAAAACCAATAATAATCAGATAACTATATTCCATCTTTTCAGTGAATATAGTGTAGTAGTAATGTTCTTACTTAACGTGCTTTTCCATCTGAACGATTTTCGCCTGCAACTCCTCTTTTGCTTTTCTATGTTCGATAATTTCTTTGTTCAGTTCCTCGATCGTTTTGGCACGTGAATCAATATTCTTCTGAAGCTTATCTTTCTCATTCTCGTATTGATTTTTCAATTCTTCGTACCATCTGAAACACGAACGTGAAAAAGTTCCAGACTGATAATCAATATTTCGAAAAGGTTGCCTCATATTTTATATAATTTATCCCAACTGAAATCTAAGGCGAGTTATTGCATCAATTCGGCTAGAAAATCTGATATCTGATATACCTCTAAATATCAAGGAGCTGTTAGTCGAGGAACGAAGTGTTCGCAGAATATGGAAAAGAAGTCAACACCAACAAGATAAAAACCCGACTCAATAGACTAACACATCAACTTCTTATAGGAATGTAGACCAGTGCTGAAGCCTTTGAAAATGGTAAAAAGTGAAAAAAAAAATAGTAGGATGAAACCTATTGGAAAAGGAAGAGAATATAACAAAAATGAAAGGAAAAATAATTTACGGACGATCCGAGGTCGGGAAGTGGAAGGGGGTGAGTTTTTAAGGGTAAAAAACGGTTTATCTCGATTTCCGGCAAAACTACGAGTCTTGAATGGCAAAGTTGTAGGTAATGAATAGATCTACAACTTTTGTATCTGAACTTTTTTCACATAACCTCAAAATTTATGTGAAAAATTCAAATAACCAAGTTTTTGGTTTTTTATTTTTATCTTCTACAAAAATTTTTTTTTACGAAATTTGGTGAAAACCTTTTTTTTATGTTCCAAACACACCGTAATTTTTTTGATTCAAAATATTCATTTTTTCACCTTATTTTGACTTAATATCGAAAAAGCACCCTAATTTTCACTCGAAAATTCTCCCGTCAAAATATCAGTTTTTTTTAAAAAGTCGGTGGGCTTTTTGTTCGTTGAAATCTCTTCTTTCTGATGGTGTAAAAAAAAGTACGTTACTATGACAGAAAATGCAAAAAAACGAAAAAAAATCGAATCCGAATTTAATAAGACATCTACAATATTTTGAGAAAGTTGTAGAATCTTCTATAAATTATATGCGTAGATGCCTATTTATTGCTATTTTGAGATAACTTATATACCTGAGTGACCTACGGAAAATTTTAGCCCATCAAAAGGTATTTCATAGAGATATTTTCATAGAGAACCCCCGAACATTACACCTATTGACAGTCACATGCCCGAGATCACCTTTCGCCAACGTACTATCAGAAAGATTTTGCTGGGTCTCAACACCAACAAAGCCTGTGGATGTGACGGAATCCCGCCGATTGTTCTCAAGAAATGTGCCCCGAACTAACACCTGTTCTTTGCAAGTTGTTCAACCACTCTTACAATTTGGGAGTATTTCCGTCCAATTGGAAAATTGCAAGAGTACAGCCAGTCCCTAAAAAAGGAAAAAAGACCCTTCCTAGCAACTACAGACCTATCGCACTGCTATCTATTATTTCAAAGGTCATGGAAAAAGCCATCAACATCGAGCTCATGAAATATCTGGAAGACTCAGGAATTATCAATGATAGGCAATATGGCTTCCGCCATCAGAGATCAACTGGTGACCTGCTCGCATACGTCTCACATATATGGCAGCTATCTATTGAAAAGTATGGAGAAACTTTAGCTGTGGCATTAGATATCTCCAAGGCGTTCGATCGAGTTTGGCACCAGGGACTCCTCGCCAAGCTTCCGTCTTATGGCTTGCCCCCTCAGCTGTGTTCTCTGCTTGCTAGTTTTCTCTCAAACAGGTCTCTCCATGTAGTGGTCGATGGAGTTTCATCTGACACTCTACTCATAAATGCTGGTGTTCCGCAAGGATCTATTCTCGCACCAACACTATTTCTACTTCACATCAACGAACTGTTGAAAGCAACTTCATGTCCAGTACACAGCTTTGCCGATGATAGTACCCTCCATACCGCTTCCTCTTCCAGGGCCCCTATATCAGCCCGTGAAACCAGAAATGAACGAGGAAGAAATGTTAATAATATAAATATGGACTTAGCAACAATTCTCGAATGGGGATCCAATAACTTGGTAGAATTCAATGCAAACAAAACACAAGCATGTCTTTTCTCTAGAAAAGCCGATCTCACTGTGCCTAACATAACTTTGTCAGGAGTAACCATACCACTGAAGTCATCCATATCGATGCTTGGTATTACTATCAGCAATAACCTTTCCTGGGAAAATCATGTGAGGTCCATTGCCAAAAGTGCATCCCAAAACTTGGTTTTTTGTTTCGTGCCAAGAGCTATTTCACCCCCACTCATCTGCTTATGATCTATAAGGCACAGATCCGACCTGTCCTGGAATACTGTTCCCATATTTGGAGCGCGGCACCTAAACATATCCTGAGGCTATTGGATTCTGTCCAAAAAAGGGCAATTCGTCTCGTCGGTGATGCCTCGCTTACAAACTCGCTCACTTGTCTGGAACACCGTAGAAAAGTTGGCGATTTGTCTCTATTTTATAGATATTTTCATGGGCGATGCTCTTCTGAAATATCAACAATCGTTCCTCCTTTGGCAGTCTCTTCGAGATTAACCCGTCAAGTTCAGTCTTCACACCCATTCGTGGTCACTTTGGAGACCTGCAGAACATCACTTTCCAAAGACTCATTCATCCAACGAACTGCGAGGCTTTGGAACTCATTGCCTAGGGAGGTGTTCCCCGAGGCATACAACCTCCAGAAATTTAAAAAGAACACCAACTCCTACCTTCTTTCCCTTGGTTCCCACGATGTTCTCTGAACATTACAGGATATCCCTTTTCGTGGGAACCAGAACATATAAAAAAAAAAAAAGTGGGGAAGGGGCTAGGAGGGTCTGGGCCTCACTACCTGTTATTTCTTTGCAATTTCTGAGAACATTTACCATAGTAATGTATATTTTTTTCACACTATCAGAAAGTAGAGATTTCAACGAACAAAAAGCCCACCGACTTTTTTTAAAAACCTGATATTTTGACGGGAGAATTTCTGATTGAAAATGAGGGTGCTTTTTCGATATTAAGTCAAAATAAGGTGGAAAAATAAATATTTTAAATCAAAAAATCAAAAAAATAACAGTATGTTTGGGACATAAAAAGGTAAGTTTCATTCTGCTATTATTTTTTTTGGTTTCAAAAATTATACAGTGCGAGTTTCTAACTTGGAATAAATTCAGTAACTCAAAGACAGTTGTTCTGTTAGAAATATGCCCGGACACATCGATTATTATTTTGAATTGCGCTCGTTTTAATGTAAGAAAATGTTATACAGCCTGTCTCAAATATGAGATATGACGTCATCGACTATTTTTTTAAATGGCAATCCTAATTTTTTCATTACTATTCTTGAAGGGTATAGTAAGTTACACATGCGTACCAAATATCAAATTTTTATTCCGTGTCTTTTGACAGATATTTAACAAACATCAACTTATTCAAAAATGAGATTCACCTGATCTATCGATATCAACTCAAATATGTTTCTTCAATAAATGCTCAAAATGTTGTCCATTAACTAACTGACAATATCCTGAACGGAATTTAAACTCGTTTTGAACATTTCTAATTATTTGGGCCGAAATTAGTCTACACTCCTGTCGTATTCGTTCTTGTAACTGCTCAATGTTTTCCGGTTTGGTGTTAAAAACCTTGCTTTTCAAGTACGTTCATAAGAAATAGTCCATAGGTGTTAAATCCGGAGACCTGGGAGGCCATTCAACAGCTCCTCTTCTACCAATCCATCTGCCTGGAAATACATCATCAAGATACGCACGGATGGGTCTTGTTGAAACCAGATGTTTCTATTCGGGACATCGGATCAGGAAACAGTTCTTCCCGCAAGAATTCCAAATATCTATCTCCATTGAGATTCACCTCACCATTTAACTTAAACGTAACAGAAAACAGGACGTTTTCTATGTTTACAACATTTCTGTCTAGTAGATCGATCATTTCTTCGCAGACTTGGATTCTTCTATCCGGATCATCTTCGGTGAGTTCCTGGAGGATTGTAATTTTATAAGGATGAAATTTATGGGTTTTCAGAATTTTCATCACTGAAGACTGGCTAATTTTGAGTTCCCTAGCTATCTGCCTAGTGGGAACATGATGATTTTCTTCAACAGACATCTTTATTGAGGGCACTCTGACGATGATTCTCTGTTTTTCTTAAATGTCCATTTTCCCGAAACTGTTTTTCAATCTTGCTTATGGTACTCTGCGATATGGGTGGTAAATCAGGATACTTCTCTCTGAATAAATGAATAACTTCATTTTGTGCTCTTGTCCTATCTCCGTAGCCAATCATCATTAAAATTTCAATCTTGCGGGTTTCAGTTGAGTACGGCACATTGTTCGATTTTTCAACAAACGTCGTTTCTCACAAAACGACAAACTAATAACCTTGGTAAATATCCTCGCTCGATACGATGCTACTCTCTACCTGTTTTTATTTAACTTTTTTGTTTGACATTGTCAGCATCAACCCAGTTTGACAGAAAATTATAAACACATACCTCTTGACATGACAAAACAACTAAAAAAAAAAAGGTCACACCCTACTTTTTGTAAACGACACCTTGTTTATGTGGTGTTCAATTCGTCCTTAGAGTCCCATTGTCAACTCCCAACTTGCCAACTTGTGATGACCGATCTCCCAACTCACCAACTATTGTGGGGGGACCCCCCATGGGCCCGTCCCTGTCCATTTTTTTAAAGTGCCTGAATTATTTCATTGAGTCAGATTCCTTCATTTCTCGCATTAGTTGATGTTTGTTACATATCTGTCAAACGACAAGGAATAAAAATTTGATATCTGGTACGCATGTGTAACTTACTATACCCTCCAAGAATAGCCATGAAAAAATTAGGATTGCCATTTAAAAAAAATGGCGATGACGTCATATCTCAAATTTGAACACGCTGTATAACATTTTCTCACGTAAAAACGAGTGCAATTCAAAATAAAAATCAATCTGTCCGGGCATATTTCTAAAAAAACAACTGTCTTTGAGTTATTGAATTTACTCCAAGTTAGAAACTCGCACTGTATATACAAGCTTCCCCAGTTAGACAGCCAGACAGCAATATGGTACGACCGAATAAAGAAGAAGTAGAAACTTTTTGCCAACCATGTCATCAGCAAAGTCTCCATACCTTTGGACAATTTATAAGATGAGGAAATAATGCTAATGAAGCCATTTAGTCCTGCAGAAGTGCTTAGCGATTCCAAACCCTCAGAAAGCTCTGGGCTATGACGTAATACTCTGAGATGTTGAAAAACATCCCTTGTTGACAACGATATTCAATAGTATGCTTCGCTTATGTTACTACCCCAAACAATGGACATTTACTCTGAGGATTGCTGAACCTGGAAAATCACGAACAAAAGCTGCATCATATCGACCTTTAAATCCGCATACCATAATGAATATACTAAAGAGAATAAAAGAAACGAATCAACAATATCTTATACCATCCCACCAATTTGGTGTCAGAGTACCCCAAGGCAGTGTTCTAGGACCCACAGGTATCTGTTACACATTTGCTGATGACCTTGTCAATGAAAACCCAGATATAGCATCAGAAAACCTACAAAACCATCTTAATTCACTCCAAGATTGGTTGACTAAAAATAAAAGTCAAAAATCCACACAGATCACGTTAACAACAAGACGCAGTATATATCCACAAGTAAAAATGAACAATCAAGCTATTCCGATCGAAAACGAAGTAAAATACTTCATTTAGATGAAAAATTAACGTAGAGAAACCACTTCAAAGCCAAGAATCAACAGGAAGACTCAGTTGTCACTACAAAATAAACTCACCATATATAAAATAATATTAAAACCCATATGGATATACGGCATCGAGTTCTGGGGTTGTGCAAAACCTTCCAACATGAAGATCTTACAAATATATCAGTCTATAACTCTACATGAAGATTTTGAAAATACAATTATTAAACGCAATTATTGGACAACATGGCAACGCATACAAAAACGAAATATCTTCCACGACATCCTCTAGTTCAACAATTGAATATCCAACCCTTGCTATCAGAAGACTGAAGAGGATATGGCCAGACGACCTAATTGATTAAGGTTTCACCTACAAAACTATGAAACTGATATCTCATTTATTTATTATTAATTGTATTACAGTAGAATGCAAATTACACTTGATAAAATGAAAAAAATAAAATCAGAATCAGATCAATGCATGTACTGCTAGCGGCTGTAACTCCAGTTGGCTCTCTACATCTCTGAAATAAATTATACTTCTCAAAAAAATCATTAGCAGTTTCATGTTAATGTTCTCCTTATTCTGAATATTTGTTGCAATATTTGAAGTTCATTTGGTTGATGACATCCCAACGAAGATCTTATACAGTGCTAGTCAAAAGTCCCCTCCCCCCCTCGTATCTTTTGAACGGGTATACTTCTAATAATGAAATTTGGAGTGTGGAAATAAACGGATGTAGGCTTCTCAACTGGTCATAACAGGTGACGCAATAGTCATAAATGACGTCACAAGGCCACTGTGACCAATAATTTTAAATGGGACCCTATGGCAAGTGACAGCTCGTTTGGAAGGTATTGACAATACCTATTCAGTCATACCAATTTTGTTTGGGTTTCGGCTGATTTTGATTGATAAATTGAAGAAATACGAAAATTATAGTTTCGCATTTAATTAATAAAGATTTTAAAGTACGCCTCTGGTTAATTGACAAAAAGGTTGACGTTTTTGAATTCTCTACTTGTCAAAAGTGTTTATACCTTGAAAATTTACCCAAGCTATTGTTTAACGAGACGTTTAAGTGTTTACATAGGCAAAATGGTACGTACTGTAGCCGACAAAGTAGCAGCTATCTTAATAATTGGTGAATGTAGAAACAATTTCCATGCAGCGGAACGACTGTTTAATGAGAGGTACCCCGATCGCCCTATATCGAGGGTTTATTTGAGGGAGCTTCTTCGGAAGTTTGAAGCATCAGGTAGTGTTCAAGATGCCAAACGATCTGGTCGACCAACAATTAGTGATGACAAAAAATTGACAAAATTTGGGAGAAATGGTAGTAAACCCTACTTCTTCCACAGCCCAAGTTGCGTCTATCTGTGAAGTCAGTCAAAGGACAGTACATAGGGTGTTGGCTAAAACAAATTTCATCCATACAAATTAAAAATGGTGCACCAACTTTCAGATGATGACCCCGACCGAAGACTAGAATTCTGTGAAACTATGTCCAATAAAATGAACCAACAACCAGGCTACATACAGACAATTTGTTTTAGTGACGAAAGTACTTTCTTTCTCAATGGAATGTTAACACTCAAAATGTGAGGTATTGGAGTGACACAAATCCTCACATCTTTCGTGAAAAACATACTCAATTTCCAGAAAAGTTAATGTTTGGGCAGGTATTTTGGGAAACCACATAGTTGGCCTCTTTTCTCAATGCTAACTTAACCGGTGAATTGTATCTGGAGATGTTCCAAAATGATATTGAATCGTTAATTCTTGAAATTCTAGAAGATAATCCAGATGAATTCGACAACTTGGAAATAACGTTTCAACAAGATGGTGCTCCTGCACACTATTCCGATGCAGTAAGACGTTACCTAGATGAAGAATATCGTGGTAGATGGATTGGACGACGAGGTTCGATCGAATGGCCAGCTCGGTCACCGGACCTTACACCATTAGATTTTTTTCTATGGGGTACTTGAAATCTAAGGTTTACGCTACAGCACCTGACAGTATTGCCATTCTGAAACAACGAATTGTTGAAGAATGTAGGGCAATTTCCGCTGACACACTGGGACGAGTACGACAAGAGTTTAGCAATAGGATGCATTACTGCCAGGAAGTAGATGGAGCACATTTTGAACACTTATTATAAGAACTGGTTCTTAAATCTTTATTAATTAAATGCGAAACTATAATTTTCGTATTTCTTCAATTTATCAATCAAAATCAGCCGAAACCCAAACAAAATTGGTATGACTGAATAGGTATTTTTAATACCTTTCAAACAAGCTGTCACTTGCCATAGGGTCCCATTTAAAATTATTGGTCACAGTGGCCTTGTGACGTCATTTATGACTATTGCGTCACCTGTTATGACCAGTTGAGAAGCCTACATCCGTTTATTTCCACCCTCCAAATTTCATTATTATAAGTATACCCGTTCAAAAGATACGAGGGGGGGAGGGGACTTTTGACTAGCACTGTATATCTGCACTAATATGCAAAACAAAAATGATTTGGCGTGGTAGTACGTTGTTATTAGAATTACCGAGTGAATTGGTGAAAATGGCAACTTACTTTTTGCATTCGTTGACACTAGACGTGTGTACGGCCAATGGAATAAAATTCCGCATATTGTTCCTGAACTCTTCTTGAGAATCCACCAGCGATTTGCTTTTTTCTTTCAGTGTAGCGTTTTCGGTTCTACATTTGACAAATTCCTCATGAAGTACATCAAAATCTCTTTTCATCTGTTCGACTAAAAACAGAGTTGATTTGTAAGTGGCAGAAATGGATATGTAAGTAAACTTTTATAAATTATCGCATTTGGAAGGACCGTACAAGGTAAAGAAAAAGATCAATGATGTGCTTTACAAAATCTCCAATACCTTTGGCTTCATACACCTTCAGTATTTCTTCAATCTTATCCTGCTTCAAAGAACACTTCTTGATGAGGGTATCGTTCTGTTCTCTCGTGGACTTGAGGTCTGCCCTCAAAATTTCCACTTCTCCTTTGAGTTTCGAGCTACACCCTACATCATCAGTCAGCCTCGAATGCAAAGTTTCATTTTCTTCGATGGTCTCCTTCAGCTTTCCAGTGAATTGGCACATTTCCGTTTCATAGTTCTGAATGATTTCTTCCTTTTCTTTGATGGTGTCTTCGTAAGCGTCCAACAAAGGACCTGAATGTTATATAAATACTGAATACACAATAATAAAATAATAATAATAATAAGAACTGAATACACAATGATGAAACTATTTTCGTTGAAATGCGTGGAATTTGTTTTTGACTCGTTATTTGTTAATCATCTCGATACAAACAATGAAAACAAACGTTTATACAAACAATGAAAACAATAATTAATTTTTGTTTTCCATTAACTCATATTACACGGTTTAAGGTCATTCAATTATTTCTATTAGAATAGTTGGTTGATCCCAAATTGAGTTCAATGTTTTTTCTACAGCTCGCAATTGTCGTGCTCACTCTTTTGTCCTCACCAAACTGTACAGAGTGAATTACACAGAGGGTTATAGTTCCCTTGGAAAGTATAATTTGAAAACCAAATTGAGCGTTTAATTTAGTCCTGTTAACGGTTTTGATTTATGCGTGAATTGTTAAATCTTACCATCCTATACTTCTAAATAATTATAATAGCTTGAAAATATTAAAAATAAATATAAAAACCCATTGATAAGTCTACATAGGGTTTATTTATTAGCCAATGAAAAAAATCATATGTTTCACCGATGAAATGAAAAAATCAATATTCATGCAATCATATAGTTACTAAAGATCAATAGCAATCTTACTTAATGTCCTTCCTGCGACCATGTTGAAATCTGTCTCTCTGTCGTTTTGGCACTAATTGTTTATCGCAATTGATAATCTTACTAACCGCACTGGTAATTACCTAGGACTTTGATTTAAACTTAAGATATTGTTGAAGGTAATGTGAGAATGGTGCGGCTTGGCAAGTTTCGCACGGAGCCATCGGCGGCCACTCCGCACTCCATACGCCGTGAAATGGTACCTTCATACAGTGCGGTCCATAGGTATGGAATAAATTCCTTTTTAGCGTTATTATGTGTTTGTTTAAAAAAACCTGAAACAAGTCGATTTCTATTGTCAATTTAATAATTTATACAGTATGAAGAAAATATTACCCCCTTCTTGAACCCCCTCTGAATTATGAGCACCCCCTCAAAAATTTTAAATCAGAAGGGGGGTTGTGTGGCACCTTGTTCGAAAGGGATTTTCATTCTCTGCTCAGCAATAATAAGTTTTTCAAATTTGGTACAATCATAACTGAGAAAATTTATTTTGAAAATGTAAAATTTTGATTCTTTACGTAGAATGAAGAAAATAATGTCACATAATGTTAAGGTTAAGGAAGTATTTTTCAATTTATTTTACAATTAAATTAAATGTTCAAAAGGACCACCATTCACTTCTTGACAATAAGCAAGTCGATCTTGGAATTCTGGTACAACATTTTGTAGGACCTCAGGGATTATGTTGCTGATTTCTTTCGTTATCCTAACTTTTAAATCTGCAATATTGTCTGGTCTATTGAAATATACTTTTGATTTTAAATAACCCCATGAGAAGTATTCGAGAGGAGTCAAATCGGCGGATCTAGGCGGTCATTCAATCGTTCCACGTCTTCCAATCCACCTATTGGGAAAAACTTCGTTCAAATAATCTCTAACGATACGTTTGTAATGCGGTGGAGCTCCGTCTTGTTGGTACCAAATTGATCTATATATTGCATTTGGATCATTAACATCAGTAAAAAGTCTTTTTTATGTAGGCTGTAAAAAGTTCATAAAACAATCTAGATAAACCTCACCATTCACTGTGCCTTCGAAAAAATAAGGGCCAATAAGTTTGTTGTCAAATTTTTTAGGATATTGTGTGTGAGCCTCACACATCCAATGATGATTTTCTCTGCTCCAATATCTCTATTAATCGTTCCATTTAAATAAAAAGTAGCTTCATCAGAAATAACTATTTTATTTATGAACTGCAAATTTGCTTTCATTATGTCAATCATCAGTTCACAGAATTGTTGCCTTCTGTGGCGGTAAAAATGAAAAATATGAAAAATATGAAGTTTGCTGGTTCAAATGGATTATTGAACGATTTAAAATCGAGAAAGAACTTCCACCTACCTCTGGTGCCTAGATGGATGGATCTTCCTCCTTCCTTCAGGAATCTTGTGTTTAAATTACGAAAAGTGGGTTATCACACACGTGACAATGCCTTCCTTTTAACACTATAGCGGCGAGACGGAAACTTGAAGAACCAAAATGTTTTCCGTTTTAACTAAACTGGCGAGACGTATATCTTGAAAGCGGAGTGTTTCAAAGCGGGGTGTTTCCAAGCGGAGTGTCGAAAGAAAACTGAATTCTTGCTTGATTTTCTTCGCGCGCATGCGTAAAGTGGAAGTATGCTTTCATGAACGCGAAATGATATATATATTTGAAAATTAAGGGGAATTGCTTCGACCATATGAAAATACTTATATATAAAGAATAAAAAAAAAAAAAAAATAATAGTTTTCACCAAAAGATGGGTCAGGAATAAGGGGAAACCTTAACATTCTCCCCACCTTTTGTTGAAGGCTTTCAACAAAACTAATTCTGTGGAAGGAGACACAATTTATTAATTGGTCTCTTATAGGTACCACTACTGGTTTTCACTGTAGCAACGCGAGCTACTTTGTCTAATCCAGGGTGAAGTTCCACAACTCTGGCCATACGCCACTGTAAAGGCGATAAATTATCTTGCTTTATAATGACGAGATCGTCAACTTTCAAGGGATGATCAGGATCATTCCATTTGTGTTTCTGCTGCAAATTAGTTAAATATTCTAAATGCCACCTGGACCAGAAACAGGATTTCATCCTTTGTAATAACTCCCATCGTCCCAAAGAGTTCAGTTTTAGATGACTGAAATCAGGATCTGGAAGACAAGTTAAAGGTTCTAACGTTAAAAAATGCCCCGGAGTCAGAACCGACAAATCACTTGGATCAGAACTCAGCGGGCAAAGCGGTCTAGAATTCAATATAGCCTCAATTTGAGTTATAACTGTATACAATTCTTCGTACGTGAGAATTTGCGAACCGATAACTCTAGCAAAATGTGTTTTGAATGATTTAACACCTGCTTCAACTAAGCCGGAAAAATGGCTGCCTGTCGGGGGGTGAAATGACCAAACTAACTTTTCATTATCTGCGGCATTTTTCATAATTTCATTAATATATTTATTTGCACCAACAAAATTTTTACCACAATCACTAAAAATGTATGAGCAGCGGCCTCGCCTTGCCATGAACCTGCGTAAACCAGCCAGAAATGCCTCGGTTGTCATGTCTGAAATAAGTTCCAAATGTATGGCTTTAGTTGCAAAACAAATAAAACGCAGACATAAGATTTAACCGTCTTTGCCCCGCGGATTTTGCCCAACGTAATGAAAAAATGGGCCACAAAAAATCAACAGCAACTACTGAAAAGCTTTTACCTGTGAAACTCGGTTTGCGGGGAGATTGCCCATAGGGGTTGTAGGCTTCGCGGATTGAGGCGCCAACATCGAAGCATTTGTCCAACACTTTTCGGATGGTGCGACGCGGGATAATATCCAAAAATTTTGTAATAAAAGAAAATGCAACGTCTGCAGTCCGGGATGCAGGTGAAGTTTATGAGTATATTCTATTATTAAATCAGTGAGTCTATTCGAACGTGGTAGAAGAAGAGGGTGTTTTTATCATATTCTAAAAGCGAGTTGTGTAACCTTCCACCCACTCGCAATAAACCTTTGTGGTCTATAAAATACTGAGTTTCTCAAATACTTAGGAAGCGGTTTATTATTTTTTAATCTAGAAATTTCATCTTCGAATACAGAATACTGAGTGAATTTAACAAGAACAAGTAAAGCCTCGTGTAACTCAGTATCACTGAAACAAGAACCAATTAGTTTATTCAGCGGATGTCTCAAATTAAAATAAAATCTTCTGATGTATGCTATGATTCTCTGGATTTTCTCTAGAGAAGAAAAATTTTGTAGAATATTCTGCAATGAATCTACATCAGTGAATGCTACAAGCACCGTTTTGCGCTCTTGACAATCGAAGCTGTGAGATTCTAATTTGAATTTTTGGATGGGCCAATCGGTTTCGGGTTTCTGTAACCAAAATGGGCCTCCCCACCATAGCGGATGATTAACTAATTCTCCGGGAAGGAGGCCGCGGGAGGAACAATCAGCGGGATTATCTTTGGAAGATACATGACGCCACCACTCAGGAGAAACTTTATTTTGTATCATAGATATACGATTAGCAATAAAACTTTTGAACTTGTTTGGATCTGACTTTACCCAATGTAAAACAATTGACGAATCCGTCCAAGTATATATTTGATCGAATCTGACTCTTTCGGAATAAATCTCCAAAACGTAAGAGACTAACCTTGACAACAAAAGGGCAGCAGATAACTCTATCCTAGGAATAGATAATAATTTGGTAGGAGTAACTTTAGATTTTGCACTCAAAAGAGATACAAAAATGCGGTTATTTTTTATTACTCTGACGTACAGACAAGACGCATATGCGTTCTGTGAGCCATCACAAAAGGCATGTAATTCACAACGGGTGAAATCTTGGAATGGAATGAGACGGGGAATTCCAATCTTCGATATTTCTGGTAGTTGACTTTTATATAATGTCCATTTTTTTATAATTTGGTTGGGAGGGGGCTCATCCCAACCAACACCCTGTAACCATAATTCTTTCATTATCAGTTTTGCAAACAGTGTGATTGGTGATAGAAACCCAAGAGGGTCGAATATTCGACTAAGTTCGGGTAATATATTACGTTTAGTAAGCGGTTCCTCTAATAAATTAACAGAAAAAAGAAAACATCTGAAGAAGGAGTCCATTTTAACCCCAAGACTTTAATGGTTGACTCCCTTTTCTTTATCCATCGAATATGATTGATCATACAAATAATCTTTAGGTAAATTTTCTAAAAACTCAACATTATTACTCGACCACTTCTTGAGATGAAAACCACCACTTTTACATAATGAAATCAATTGACTTTGTACTGCAAGTGATTCGTCCAAAGAATCACATCCACCAATGACGTCATCTACATAAATATTATGGGACAGCAAAAGTTGCGACGCTAGTGGATAGTTTGTTTTTTCATCGTCAGCCAATTTTGCCAACGTGCGGAGGGAAAGCCAAGGACTACTGTACCCCAAAAGACACCGTACGTAACCGATATTCATACTGCGGTTCATTTGGAGAAAATCTCCAAAAAATTCTTTGAAAATCTCTATCAGCGGTTCGGAGCAAATATTTGAAGATACATACGGCTAATATCTGCGGTAAATGCAATGAGATGTAGTCGAAAATTCAAGAGTATTGCCAAAATATCCTTTTGTAATTTAGGTCCTGTCATCAACGCGTCATTCAGTGAAATATTATTAGAACATTTTGCGCTTGCATCGAAAACTATTCGAACTTTTGTTGTGGTATGTCTGGTTTGAAAACACAAGTATGTGGTATATAATAAGAAGGAACTTTAGATAATTCGGATTCCGGAATCGTTTCCATGTAATTGCACTCTATGTATTCCTTAAAATTTTGGAATATTCATTATATAAATTCCGATTGCGGGCCAATCTCCTTTCGAGGCTGTAAAACGTCGAAGAGCTATATCTCTAGAATTCTCAAAATTCACGACTGCGGATTCTTTGAATGGGAGGGACACCATGTATCGTCCGGTCTCCGTGCGAGTTGTAGTGTCCAAAATAATTGTTCACATTTTTATCCTCGACAGAAATCGTTTCTTCACAAGGTATCTCTTCGATTTCCCAAAATCGCTTCAGCGTATTCTCTAGTTGAGATATTTCTACAATGTTCAAAAATGAATTAATTACTTTTTGATGTGTAGCTGCAACTTTTCCAAATAAAATCCAACCAAAAGTGGTATTAAACGCACTGGGTAAATTTTCATTACCAACACTACGGCCGTCCAAAAGAATTTTCTGAAATATTTCAGCGCCTAAAAGTAGATCAATCGGTGCGGGTTTCGAGAACTGTGGGCCAGCCAAAGTAATGTTTTTTATGTGACTCCAAGTAAATGTATCAAACTTAAAAGTAGGCATATCTGAACAAATGTTATCAAGAATTATTGCTTCAAAAGTTAAAATCGGATGCGTCGCTCCGGTCGGCTGAACAGTACAGCTAACCTTGCCAAGCGATGCCTGAGCGGTCATATTTCCGAGCCCTTGTACAGCAACAGCTGATTTGAACGGTTTCAAACCTAAACGATGCAGGAATCGTTTGGAAATAAAATTTGCTTGCGATCCACTATCCACTAATGCTCTTACCACCTGGAAATTACCACGACAATCTAAAATTCTCAATTTAACGGTAGCCAATAAGACATTGTGTTGCTGTGAAAGATTCGCACTAAGTGCTGCAGGGCCGGTTTCAGGAATAAAAGTTTGCGGAGTTTCTTCAATTCGAAGGACTGAATCGGAAGAACCATCATTATTAGAATTTGATGATGAAGCTGAAATATTTTGCGGTCTGTCAAAATGTAAAGTTGAGTGGTGATAAGTAGATTGGCAATAATTGCAAGTACGAGATGAAGAACATTTTGACTTGGAATGAGTATGACTTAAGCAATTTGTGCACCAATGGTTTTGTTTAACAATATTATATCTTTCTCTAGGAGATTTTCCCAGGAATGAAGGACATTTATATAAGGCATGTTCAGATTTACAGAGTGGACATAGCCTTTTACTCGAATATGCCTGCGGATTTGCGGCAAACAAAGTGGTATTTCGAAAACTAGAAAGATTAGGATTCGTGCGGTTCATGTTAGATATATTACAAGTATTATGAATTTTGGGTTTCATACGGATAGAATTCAATGAAAGTGATTCGAACGCATTACACTGATTTGTTAAATAATCTATCATGTCAGTGAAATTAGGATTGGTAATCGATTTTGAACTGAGTTCTAATTCATAGCGGGCCACCGTAGTGGAGTCGAGTCTTTTCAAAAGCATATGACAAAGGATGAAATCCCATTGATCTACAGGATAGGATAAATTGCGGAGAGCGGCAACGTTTTCCGAAAATGTATCAATAATTTTCCTAAGCAAAGGCGGGTTTTCAATTGACATGCGCGGACTACACTCAATTTCGCTCCAGTGAGCATTTGCTAAAAGACGCGGGTTTGAATATCTTTTGTGATTGCATTATAAGCTACTAAATAATTGCTTGAAATAAGCGGTGTGCACGAAATCAACGTTTTTGGCGGCCCCTCCAATACAGAATGCAAGTGGGCAAACTTTTCAATGCTAGAAAGAGACACATTATTGTGCACAAGAACGTTATAAAGATCAATGAATGGAGTGAACGCCTTTATGTCCCCATTGAAAGTTGGCAACTTCATTTCAGGAAGTTTTACTCTGGGTGCGGAGGGAGCAATAATTTGTCCAACCTGAGTTTGTGGAACCTCTTCAAATAAATCAGCATGAATTGCTTGAACTGAAAATAAATCCTTATCAAATGCGGTGCGGACAGATTCTTCAGTATCCAACATATCTGTGGTTAGATCTTTCAACGAACTTAAGTTACTGATAATGTTAGACTGATGATCATTGAAATTCGATTCAATTTCCTTTAAAACTTTGAATCGTTGCCGAAACTCAGAATGAGCTTTACTATTTATAACGGCTATTTCAGCTACCTCTTTCAGTTCTGACATTCTCTTTATTTCAGTATTTCGAAGAGCTTTCAATTTTTGATCTTATCAGCCATTTTGTGAAACTAATCAAATAACTGATAAATTGAAATAAATACACAAAAACCACTGTACCCAAGAACGGACCTGGCAACTTTTATCGCAAAAAAAGGATACAAATTCCTACCTACAATTGTTTCACCAGCTGAATACCGGTGACCTTGAATTTATATTTTGAAAATGGTCGAAGCAATTCTTCGTATTTAAATGAATAATGAAAACCAATAATCCAGGGATTCTTGGCCAGAAGGACCAAAATGTGGCGGTAAAATGAAAATATGAAAAATATGAAGTTTGCTGGTTCAAATGGATTATTGAACGATTTAAAATCGAGAAAGAACTTCCACCTACCTCTGGTGCCTAGATGGATGGATCTTCCTCCTTCCTTCAGGAATCTTGTGTTTAAATTACGAAAAGTGGGTTATCACACACGTGACAATGCCTTCCTTTTAACACTATAGCGGTGAGACGGAAACTTGAAGAACCAAAATGTTTTCCGTTTTAACTAAACTGGCGAGACGTATATCTTGAAAGCGGAGTGTTTCAAAGCGGGGTGTTTCCAAGCGGAGTGTCGAAAGAAAACTGAATTCTTGCTTGATTTTCTTCGCGCGCATGCGTAAAGTGGAAGTATGCTTTCATGAACGCGAAATGATATATATATATTTGAAAATTAAGGGGAATTGCTTCGACCATATGAAAATACTTATATATAAAGAATAAAAAAAAAAAAAAAAATAATAGTTTTCACCAAAAGATGGGTCAGGAATAAGGGGAAACCTTAACACCTTCTATCAGGATCATCCTCATTTAACTCCTGACCCAACTGAACTTATAAGGATGGCATTTTTCTTTATGTAAAGCTCTCAATATCGATGATTTACTGTAGGCGGCAAGTTATCTATATGTGAAATGGAATGCTAGGGAAACATCCTAAATTTCCTTTCTTGTTGTAGTTAATTTTGTTCTTCGATATAATGGACAGTAAATCTTGCGATGATATCTATCAAGTACCAGAAATAAATGAGTCCACAGCCACTTGGTATTTTTCTTCTTGAAAACTTTAATGAACTTTGGGTAACAAAAATGAAGGACAACCTATCTATCAAACAGGACAGAAATGTTAAGCAGGTTTGTTGAAAGATAAGGTATTGTCGATACCTTATATGGAACTTCTCATAATCAGCTCCTTAAAGGAAGATGTACATTTTGAACTGTTAACGTGACAACGGTTGTATTCTATTCGGAAAATCAGCTTCTCAAAGTATTTTTTGTATGGAAATTGGAAAGTTTACTCACTAAACTGTGTCGGATTGCGGAAATAGCTTTATCTTCTCTTATTAGCGTACTCTTGTTCTCTTTTTCGGAATAAACGGTGAACTTGTTATGAAAACAATCAGAAAAATTCGTGACAAACTTTCAAACATGACATTTCTATCATTATTAACTGCCTACTTGATTTTATTTTCAAAGAAATACAAAACTGAGGAAATTAAACAGGGCTGGCCTCAGACATTTTGGCAAGCTAATTTTCAACATTTTCAACCATGTTCAAACAACTTGTCATATGCGGATTTTCCTCAATTGCTAACAGTACATCTAACTTTTTTTCCTCAGCCAATTTAACATATCGACCTGGTTTTTGAATAGTTTCACGATATTTTGTTTCTATTTTGTTTCTAAGTGCAGACTGTGAGACGTGTTGACCAGGGTATTTATTATTAAACATTTCACAAACTTCCTTTTGAGTTCTTGTTTTATTACCGCATCCCACCATAATTAAAATGCCTATTGTTTGAGTTTCGGATAAATGAGACATAGTTAAATCAAATACACACACAATTTTTTTTCAATAGACTGACCAGCAACTCATAAATATCAAAATAACAGTAGTCTACTAGACTGACATTACATTATTTATGTGGGATTTGTGAATAATTTTTTGGTGTCTTGAACGACTTTTTCCTGACTTTAAGCAAAACATATAAGAAAATACCTGATTATTTCTTATGGGGTTATTTAAAATCAAAAGTATATTTCAATAGACCAGACAATATATTAAAAAGTTAGGTTAGGTTAGGTTAGGTTAACGGAAGAAATTAACAACATAACCCCTGAGGTCCTACAAAATGTTGTACGATAATTCCAAGATCGACTTGCTTACGTCTGAATGCACCGTTTGTCAATTCTAATTCTAGTTCCTCAATCCCGTTTTTGTAATCTTTGGCCCGTAGATATGCACCGTCAGCAGATTAAACTTCCAGATTGGAAATCTGACAACGTAGGTATCGCAAGATTAGATTATAGTTGGAGATGATAAAACGTCAAAATTGTCAGTTTCGATTTTTCATTTTCAAAATAACTGGTAGTGAAAACACAAAAAAAATCCCCAATTTTTTCCCGGGAGAAAAGCAGTCTCATGCGGGTACTTTTAAAACATGCTAACATCATCGAGGACAAAAAAACAAACAAAGTTTCCAATGATGATAAATCTCAAGCTTGGAAGCGAATTACGGAAGAATTCAACAGCCCTGCACCTATACTTTGCTATAGGACCGTCGAGAAGTGGAAAAGGCTCTTCGAAAATACACTATTATTTCTAAAATAAATAAGATAGTAGCCGTTATACCACTACTCCTCAAATCACCGAAATAGTATTTATGTAGCCAAGGAGCATTCTCCATAAAATAAGTTGTGTTGGGTGAAGGTGCATGAGGTGGGGTAATCTACTAGCCAACGTCACCCAAAGACAGACACTCCCTTGCATTTATCAACTTACAAATCATTTTGGAATTCAATTTCGTCTTCTATGTTTTCCAGGAAATCTTCGAAAAAATTAATAATTGTCCATTGTGTCGAATTAATCACTCCTTTCGTAGACTCTGCGAGGAAAACCAAAGTTGATGATATCGAGGATATCTAGGTCATCATCAATGAATATTTCGTCCTCCATTTTATCCCAAAATAATAAAAAACTTGCAAAAAAACTCAACACTCGAAAAATCGGTGTCAAAATAAAATGGACGTCATTCGCTAAACCACGCTTCGTTGACCGATTAGAAAATCTGAGGCTTAAACCAGATTTTTCTTGCGGTGCATAATAAACAATAATCTAATCCAGGTTTTCGTAACTAATCCGCGAAATTAGCCTACGGTGCATACGGGCGTTATTGTCAAGAAGTGAATGGTGGTAATTTTGAACATTTAATTTAATTGTAAAATAAATTTAAAAATACTTCCTAAACATTGTGTGACATTATTTCCTTCATTCTACGTAAAGTATCAAAATTTTACATTTTCAAAATAAGTTTTCTCAGTTATGATTGCACCAAATTTGAAAAACTTAATATTGCTGAACACAAAATGAAAATTCCTTTCGAACAAGGTGCCACACGATCCCCCTTCTCATTTAAATTTTTTTTGGGGGTGCTCATAATTCAGAGGGGGTGCAAGAAGGGGGTAATATTTCCATACTGTAAATTGTCAAATCAACAATAGAAATCGACGTGTTTCAGGTTTTTTTAAACAAATATAAAAAAACGCTAAAAATGAATTTATTCCATACCTATGGACCACACTGTATGTTTGAGAATGTAAGTTTCATCAAGATGTAATAAAGCAGCGGATATCAAGAATTTGATATCGAAAAACCATTCAAATGGGATAAAAATTAAAAAAATTAAGAATCTGAAATGTTTTTATCACTCACCTAAAGTGTGTTTATTCACATTTCCCCAGGATATAGGGGTATGTTTATGGTTCCTGTGTACATCCGACAGTATTTCCTTGCTGATATAATCTCCGGAACCTTCCCATATATCTCTTTTTGATATAGATTCTGAAAGGGGCGGTTTTGGGATGTTCACGTTATTCCGACGTAATATTTCTTGGTATCTCTCCAGCTGCACGTTCAACCTGGGGTTTAAAAATATACTACACAAAACATCATTGTTTTTTTACAAACTCGAGAATTTTATTAAAGAACATTCAATGTTATACATCATAATCATTCCTTATTCTTGCAGGATTCAAAGGAAGAAGTTTATGTCAACATGTCCATAAGCACCTGATCCTCGACGTTTTTCCATAATTGTTTCTGTGTTTTTGGAGTATATATCTGTACCCCGGAGGTAAAGGACACTATCTTCATATCCAAAAACATGGTCCTTTACCTCCGGGGTACAGATATATATATATATATATATATATATATATATATATATATATATATATATATATCAAATATATATATATATATATATATATCAAATATATATCAAAAAAAAATTTTTTGAGAATGACTGAAAAATGCGTATGTTACAGGGGTGGTTCCATTTTAAATGGGTCACACAAATAGGTGACCCATTTAAAATGGAACCACCCCTGTAAAATACGCATTTTTCAGTCAATCTCAAAATTTTTTTTTTTTAATATTAAGCATCAAAAATTGTATTTTGTCACAAATTTTCATAACTTTAGTTTCATTTCCAAGGCACTCTATGGTTTTTTTTCTTTGTCAAAAACGGCAAAAGTTTATTAGGCAATTTTTGTTTTCAAATTTGACTACACCACTGGATTCATAGTCGTAATAAATGAAAACCATAAAAATTTCATAAAAAAGTATTGTTTAACAACGAAGTTACAACAACTTTATTTTTGGAAACAAAGTATTTGATAATAACTTTTATTTAGATTATAGACATATTTAAAATCTGGCAACACTGCCGATACAAAGTAGAACATCAGTGAATTTGTACGGCGAAAATCCAAAGTCAATAGCTCATTCCGTTTTACAGTTATAACTCCTGAAAGTATGGTAATGTGAGCGATCTGTGGTGTACTAAATCACAGCCTACTATTGATTTAGTACAATACTTATGCCTAATGTATTAGTTCAGCTTTCCTCAAATTATTGATACCTTCTCTAAAAGCTTGTTTTGATTGAGTTTTGCAAAATTCAAAAGGGACATTTTTTGTCCTGCTTTCTGTTTAATTATTCAAGAAATAATTTTGATAGTTTCAAAAACTTGATTCGGTTCATTTCGTTTTTATCGGCTATGGAAGACTGCAAAACTAGAAAATAAATTTTTAAATTTCTGTTATTTTCGAATACACTTATAACTTAAACTTAAATAAATTATTTTAAGGGAATATAATGTACAAATCCAGTGGCGTAGTCAGATTTTTATTACAAAATCGCTTCCACCACATTACCATACTTTCACTACCATACTTTCACATTTACCATACTTTCAGGAGTTATAATTGTAGAACGGAATGAGCAATTGACTTCGGATTTTCGCTCAACAAATTCACCGGTGTTCTACTTTGTATCGGCAGTATTGCCAGATTTTAAATATGTCTATAATCTAAATAAAAATTATAATCAAATACTTTGTTTCCAAAATTAAAGTTGTTGTAACTTCGTTGTTAACCAATATTTTTTCATGAAATTTCCATGGTTTTCATCCATAACGACTTCGAATCCAGTGGTGTAGTCAATTTTCAAAACAAAAATTGCCTAATAAACTTTTGCCGTTTTTGACGAAGAAAAAAACCCTAGAGTGCCTTGGAAATGAAACTAAAGTTATGAAAATTTGTGTCAAGATACAGTTTTTGATGCTTAATATTGAAAAAAAGTTTTTTTGAGAATGATTGAAAAATGCGTATTTTACAGGGGTGGTTCCATTTTAAATATATATATTTATATATTTAAATGGTTGTATTATTTTTCCATGGGAAATGAAGACCTATTATTATTATTTTTGAAATGAGTCAAAAACATTATTTTTCCTCAATATATTTCCGACAGTTCCAGATTTTCAGTAGGTTATTGGACATAAAATCATATCAATTTCAGGAAAAAGATCCTTTTTACTTTTACCAGTGGAGTCCTGCATATTCTTGAATATGAAGGTCTCCATGAACAAATTATACGCTATTGCTTTTTTACAAAATAAATATAATTGCGCTTTATTTTTTCGTAAAAGTGGCCTTAACTGGAAAAAAATTACTATAATAATTGTGATGTATCCTTGATATATAATATTGTCCCGGAGACAGAAGAGCACCAATCGAACGGTTGGATATTTGAAGGTGACGAAGAGCCAACAAAAGTCCAAATGCAGTAATTCCTCCTAAAGATCAGAAAACTGTTGATTCTGAGTGGCGAACAGATTTTTCCTTTTTTGAGGACCGCATTAAAACGCTGCTTTGTATTCAGTCCCGAAAGTTCTTGCTCCAACGACTTCTATTCATTGCTGCTGATTAAAAATCCCACCAGTATAAAGTTAGCTAAGCCATTTGTTCCAAACTCAATTATACTTATATCAATATTTGTCGAATAACTGTCGTAAATTTTTTGTGAATTAAAATTTTAAAAAACAAAAAATTCGCACTTATATATAAGGTCTAAAAAGATAAAAATAATAAGAATAAAGTCAATGACCAAAAAATAATGGTTGAATGCAAATTTTGAGTTATCCAAAGCAGAAAAACACCTGTATGGGAATGCGCTTTGTATGATTGCAATGTAGTTGAATGTTTTTTACAGCCCAGCCGAAAATTTACCTAACGATTGTCGAATAACAAAAACATAATTTTCGTTAAAATTTTGAACTTAATGATCGTTCTCAACCTGTTTTTTTTTGCCTTATTGATCGATAGTTATTGACGACTTATTTATTTATTTTAGGGGAATCCAATTAACAATTATTTATTTAAAAAACATATGAATGTAGAAGATGCCAAGAATAATAATTCAAACTAGATACTAACTACACTCTACAAATATTATATCCTGACAGCATTTTTAAATGCATTACTTGAGAAGTTGAAAAAGCAAAGTTGATTCGAAAATTAATTTGCTTTTCTTAATATTCCAGTCATTGGCTCTTGCTGATCATAGTTGGTTGGACAAGGAAAAAAAAATAGATTCAAGTGCGCCTATTCAAATGAAACTGAATTTATTCTGATAGAGCTAATTCGTTTTTGAGTAACGAAAATTTTCACCTAATTTACCTATCAGATAAGTAGTGGACAATGATAATGCGTCTTATCATAATGTACAAGTAAATAAAGCCTGTTTATTATTATATTTTATAATTATGTCCACTTATCTATTACAGATTTTGACATATGTCGATTTTTGCCGAAAAAAATCACCGCTGTAAGTAGTAGTTTCCGAAAAAAAAAAATCGCAAACCGTTCGAAATCAGGAAACCAAATCTGTGGAGCAGTTAGTAGACCAGGGCCAAACCGATTTTAAATACTCGATTTCATGAAAAATTCTTAGCGTGTGGGCGGTCGGAAAATTTTTGGTACATTATAAGTTAATTAAGAAAAATCAATTGGACTCAGTAAAAGTTCCGGAAGGAGGGTGGGGGTAGCTAAATATACGTTTTCAGGGTTGGACATTGGTTTTTTACGATTTTTGGCTGAAATATGCATCCTATCGAGATTTCGTTTTTTGTTTTTAATTTTTATCTCCTGCAAAAAAAAAATATGAAACGTTCTATTTCGTGTTTTAAATGAGTTGTAATTTTTTCAAAGCAAAATATTTTTTTTTCGATTGTTACGAATTTAAATTTAAAAAAAGCTAATTTCAATCAAAAAGTTGGTTTACAAATTTTTTATTTTTTAACTTATCAGTGCTCATTTTTTGTTGAAACCTCGACTTCAAGATGTAAGAAAAAAATATATTGTTCGTATGGAAAAATATCGTAAAAATGCAAAAAACAAAAAAAAAAACACTTTTTCATAATTGATTTTTCAATAATCTTGAGAATTTCTTATTTTTTATTGCAAATAAGCGTTGAAATTGATGAAAGAGATCAATTTTCATGTAATACTATATCATTTACATTCAATGGACTAAAAAGGAAAAAATAATTTATTTCATTGTTTGATCTAGGTGAGTAACAGATTCAAAAGCTTGCCGCGGATACAAAAAAGATAATCTTGGAGGATGATTTTGAATCGTTACCCCCAGCATAACCTAGATCAAACAATGAAAGAAATTATGTTTTCCTTTTTAGTGCATTTGTATATACAGTGTCCGCCAAAAAATATGTACCATATGGGGAAAAAGTTTATTATTGGAGTATTGGAAAAATATTCTGGGGAAAAGTTTGTGCATGTCCGATTACTTTAATATCGATTTTGACACATGTCACGTGATCGCTAGTATATCGGCAAATTGAAAAAAATTGCTATGAAAAGGCGAAAAGTGGGGTAAGATGGCAAGAGAACAAAAAAGTTATTGGAGAAAGTTACTTAGAATTCAATTTTATGCACATAAACGAAGTTTCAAGAGATAATTCGAAAAAATTGGAAATAGCTATTTTTTTAAAATATTTTCCCATCTATTTAAAAATATCAAATTTTCTTCTTATGAATAGCTTGACTATAATGAAACATTTGCATTTCAATGATAATGACATAACTTACTCATTTTCTCCTCACCAGAGGGCACTATATTTAAAACATAGGATTTTGTCAGAACCCTTGCTGTTACATCAGTTCGAATCTAATAGTTATATCAGAATTCCACGACAATTGTGATGACATGACACTCCAAAAACATGGTGTTTTCCAGATTATAATCAAGTTCCGATGATAATCGTGGATGAGCCTTTCACTTCGCACATAAACATGTAAATTATAAGTCTCTTAAATTTGACTCACTATTTCATTCTGAATATTTTCACAATTTTTTTGGCAAATATAAACATCGAAAATAAACCATACTGAAATGAAATCAGGTTCATTCAGTGATCTACATCGGTGTCCGTGAACATATTCCTCAATTATGTCACAGCAAGGGTTCTGACAAAATCCTATTTTTAAAATATAGTGCCCTCTGGTGAGGAGAAAATGAGAAAGTTCTGTCATTATCAATGAAATGCAAATGTTTCAGTATAGTCAAGCTATTCATAAAAAAAATTGATATTTTTAAATAGACGGGAAAATATTCAAAAAAAATGCTATTTTCAATTTTTTCGAATTATCTCTTGAAACTTGGTTCAGGTGCATAACATTGAATTCTAAGTAACTTTTTCCATTAACTTTTTTTGATGCCTTACCCCACTTTTCGCCTTTTCAAAGCAATTTTTTCAATTTGCCGCCATACTAGCGATCACGTGACATGTGTCAAAATCGATTTTAAAGTAATCGGACATGCACAAACTTTTCCCCAGAATATTTTTTCCAATACTCCAATAATAAACTTTTCTCCCATATGGTACATACTTTTTGGCGGACACTGTATCAAAGCTTGTCTTTAAATTTTTTATAGTTTTTGTATTCATTGCCTTCTCTGGCTACTTTTAGTTGATATTATCATTAGGATGGATCAGTTGTGTGCGAATGGATGTACTACTGAAGGAACTAACTTCTTTCTTAAGGATGAGGCCAGGCACAAACATTGCCTGGCATCTCCCATTGATTGTAAATGATATTATATTACATGAAAATTGATCTTTTCCATCAATTTCAACGCTTATTTGCAATAAAAAATAAGATTCTCAAGATTATTGAAAAATCGATTATGAAAAAGTGTTTTTTTGCATTTTTAATGATATTTTTCCATACGAACAATATATTTTATTCTTGCCATCTCAAAGTCGAGGTTTCAACAAAAAAAATGAGCACTGATAGTTAGAAAATTGAAAATTTGTAAACCAACTTTTCGATTGAAAATTAGGCTTTTTTAAAAATTTAAATTCGTATACAATCGAAAAATGAATATTTTGCCTTGAAAAAATCACATTTCATTTAAAACACAAAAAAGAACGTTCTCACCAAGTTTCATAAATTTTTTTTCCGCAAGAGATAAAAATTCAAAACAAAAAAAAAACGTTTTTAGAGTTTTTCTCGTCAATTTTGAGGTTATGTTGAAAAATTATTGATACAAAAGTTTTCTCGATAGAATGCATATTTCAGCCACAAATCGTAAAAACCAATGTCCAACCCTAAAAACGTATATTTAGCTACCCCCACCCCCCTTCCGGAACTTTTACTGAGTCCATTTGATTTTTTTTAATTCACTTATCATTTACTCCAAATTTTCCGACCATCCACATACTGCTAAGAATTTTTTTTGGTTCAGAAATTATTGGCCCTTGTCTATAGCTGGAAGTCCAGGCTAACTCCTGACGCCCCATCGATGGTCCCATTTTGTACCATATGGGCGTAGACGATTTTCAAATGTAGCATTCAAAAATTGTCCCTACACATTTTTCTGAAACGATACAAAAATATCGAATCCGTGCTTAGTAATAACTTGCCCCAGTTTCTCCCAAATTAAATAGGCTCGTTACCCACCTGTAAACGACTGTTTTGAGCATCTCCAAATCCTCATTCAACTCTTTATTACTATTCCTCAGGATATTATTTTCTGCGCTGCTTTTCTCAACGGTGTTTCTGAATTTCTCGCAACCCTCACAGAACTTCGTGGCTTCCAATTGGTCATTGAGCTCGTTGAACTTCAACATCAAATTTTGATAAAGAACTCTCAATTCGTTGCTCTCTTTTTCCCATGCGGCGTTAGCAGATTGCAACGCGCTCGTTTTTTCTCTCAGTTTGGTGATTTTCCTGATGGACAGGTCTTCTAGTTCGTGGAATTTCACGACTAACTCCTTGTTTTCGCTGTTCAACCTCATGTTCTCTCTGGTTAGATGTTTCCTGCTGATTTTCGCGCTCCTGTCAGATTCCGGTATCTCAACAACGATTTCTGTGTGGACCGGGTCATGCTCGGTACTTCTGTAGTATTTGCCAGAATTGAAATTGGCAGAGAACGATTTCTTGTGATGATCGGTGCTTTGGTAGACTGGCCCGTCCACTTTTTTTCGTCTCGGTTTGACAGGTACATCGTTCATTTCATCTGAGTCAACATTCACCTATCTCAGTGACCTATTTCGGAATTATGGAAGATATTCGGGAAGCAGTGATATGTGTCAGTCTTCATAATAGGAAATTCTGTATAGTTGCTGTAAACAGCTGAATACTGTATCTTCATCAAATGATCACAATCAATCACAAAACACCCTCGAAACAGCCATCACCAATAGTAAGCGAATAAAAAAGCACAAAAGTACAAAAACTAGTGTCAACAAGCATATCAAAACACTTCTGGCAGGATTGTTATGAATGGTTGCCATGGTAACTAGTCGTAGGGGCTCCCTTTGCCTTTGTTTCTAGTGAATGTGTGCATATTTACACATTTGCCACGTTCTTTATAATTTTCGCAAATCTTCTACGACCTGAAATTATATACAGGGACGCCCACAAAGTGCATGACAACCACTATTGCTATAAAATGAAAAAACATACTTTTTTTTCATAACAATTGAAAGTTATATGGGTTGGCCCTCTCACACTTACCTATATATATATATATATTTTATTCATAATAATATTTTTTATTAAGGTAAAGATGAATATAAAATAAATAATGTAAATAAGTAAAATGTTCTATTTAAAACTGTGATTTGGTGTCCTCTTGATCATAGAAGAGGACGTATGCTTCTCCACTCACGATATATTTTGGTGATAGCGGTGATACTCTCGAGTCATTGTACTCGTGCCAAGTGCCTGCATAACGGTGCCTACAGTAATTCGTGTAGTGTCCGTTAAAAGTTGTTCCAATATGGTTGGATACAGCATACAAGTTGTAGCGACACGGAGCTGCGTTATCTACTGCATAAATATTCATATCTAATCCATCGAGAGGAAAGTCAATGAAAACATTTAGTTTTTCTCTGAATCTCTCCATCTGCGAAAATCTTTTCAAGTGAATTACTAAAATTTTGGGAATTTAAGTATAGATAATGACTTCGTGCATTTTCTCCTTTCCTTGCATTTAGAACAAGTGGGTTTTTCGTCATCATCCAAAATTTCTTCCCTAGTAAACAAGTCTAAACATTGCGACAGTCTGAGTTTGCCAGTACTCTCTGGAATAGGGAGTGAAAGGTCCCAGAATGGGTCAAAAGTGACAGAACAATGGCCACAGAAAGTATATTTCAACGATGATTTCAGTTGACCAACAAAGTTATCGACAATTTTCGAGTTGTCCATTCGAAGATATCTTTTGCCTTTTCATTATCGCTCAAATTTTCATCTATTTCTATGAACATAGGTTTAGGCCTTTCTCTTACTTTGTTTACATCTTCATGAAGACCTTCCAATAAATATCTGAAAAATTCCTTTGCATCCTGTTGAGCGTTACCCATAAAACGAGGTGCAAATCTTTGTATCAGGCTTTTCAAAGAAACAGTGTTAACCACCACATCAGACGAATCTTCTGACCAAAGTTCTTTTACCACTTCTTCGAATGCTTTTATCAAAGCACCCTTCATACTTGATATGCTTGTGTTGATATCATTCAAATGTTCGTCTTTTCTCAGATACTCGAGCAACCATCTGGTATTCGATAAACATTGTATTGCGCTATTCATAAAGCAGGTATTGCCAATGTTTTTCAAACCATTAAGACCAAGAGTTTTGGAGCTTCCAAACACAAGTGGTTTGATGAAATCATAACTGAGGGAGATGCGCTCACCGCTATTGCTATCTTCAAAGGGACAGTCTCTTATGCAATGATTTTCTCTATCATTGGAGCGCCGCAATAAGGAACCCGATTGGAGGCTGCTTGAAATCGAGTTGGATAAAGATATGGTAGATCGCGTTATTTTTTTGGAAGTGGTTGAATCCAAATTATACTTTCCAGGTATTTGGCTCCGAATATCTAATATCCGCATTGATAATTGATGAAAATACATACAAAAGACAAAGTGAAAACCTGCAGCAAAGTGAAATGTCACCGATTTTGACGAAATGTTCACAGATGCTTCAGAATGCGCTAAACTTCGTTGAGCAACCAACAATTTTCCGCTGAAAGAGTCGGAAATATATTTTTTTGTTAAAAAATGTCCAATTCCATGGCATGTAGGTATCAATGAACAATTGTAATTAAAAAAGATTATTTTACAATTACTCACAAAACAAGCACTCTAAACAGTAAGAACTAGACTTTATAAATGCGACACCAGAAGATATGTTTTAAATTTTGGATAAAAACGTAGTTTTTCTATTTGAAAGTATTTTCATTTGAGTAAATAGGCAAACAATTTGAGATGATTGTCAATAATGTTAATTGTCATTAATGAGTAATGTTAAAAATGCAATGTTGCCAAATGTAAAAATGTCCGATAGACATGAAGGGTTTCATTCATTCAATTAAATTATTTATTGTGATAATAAAAATTATGTGAATTGAAGGTTTTATTCAGTGAATTGCTGAAAAGTCAAGCCGTCTCAAATAAGTGGAAATTGAAAATTGACTTTTTCAACCTTTCTGGGGCCATAATTCCGAATATAACCGTTTGCGAGGAAATATTGGCTAACCTTGCTACCCAAGTTGATGGCCAGCCAATCAACTTTTTCAGAACACGCTTCGCTTCGCTCGCGGAAACTTCGGTAGCTGTGATTTTTCTCGTTTTTTAAGAATAATTATTTGAGCATAATAGTGACAGTCAGTCGCGAGATGCAAGTGCCTTGAATTAGGTTTCAATAGGAGCAGACATTTCAGCAAATGTGTGAGTAATGGTAAAAATGAAATTTAGGGACGTTTCGCTATCACCAAAATCGAGGATGTTTTTACATTGTGAAAAGAAGGAGGCAGTGTGCTTGAAAAACTTGTGTTCTGGATCAAATAAAATTACTACTAAAAAATATTTTTAAAGACCAGCTTTTATTAAAGCTGTGTACTAAAATGTATATAATGTTTTTTTTTCACATAGCGATAAACCATTTGTCAGTAATGTTCCAGATCGTTCCAATTCTTTTTCCACATTTTCTGTTAATACAGTTAATACAAATGGAACCGATGAATTTACTTCTCCAATTAACAATAATAACTGTAATATCTGTTCACTTCATTTTAAATAAATGAATATATATATATATATATATATATATATACATATATATATATATATATACATATACATATATATATTACATATATATATATATATATATACATATACATATTGTAACGAACCTAGGCCGGACCTGTCGCCTCACATGTTGCCGTCGACAGCGATGAGATCATCCCCGGAGATGTTCGAGAACCATCCAGTCCCTCTTCCGCGTAATGCAACGGTCAATATTGGAAACAATTGGAACATGCCGTCGCCAACTGGAAGAATTCGAAACATCGAGAATGCTGTATCGGAGATAAATAGAGAGCCCTCAAGAGGGAGTAAACAGTCTGAACGAGCCCATATGATCGAGCTATTCAGTGGCGTAGTAATATAAATTAAGTTGTAGATTAAGTGTTAAATAAATTAGTTAAACCAAGTTAAGTTTATTTACGTTACAATTGGTGTCGGAAGTGAGATTTTGAAAATAAACAAGTGATCGTGGAGTGGATAGTCAGAAAAATAAATTGATAGACCTTTTTGTACGCCCAAAATAGACAGTGGCCCGGTTTTAGAAAATAGAAGTGGCCGGTTTTGCGAAGTGGACAATTGTGCGTGGGAAATAAATGAACAGTTCGGTAAACAAAAATAGACAGTGGCCCGGTTTTCGCGAAGTGGACAATTGTGCGTGGGAATATAAACTGATACACTCTTCGCGTGAAACAGACAATAGACTGGTGGCCCGTGGAAAAGAATTCGCGAAGTGAATTTTTAACAAACTGATAAACTTTTTCGTGTGTAACAGACTGATACCTCGTCAAAGACAAAATGTGTTCAAGAAAAGTGCGCCTTGTGGACTTGAAGGTAGCGGAATTGAAACAGGAATTGGAGGAAAGGGAACTGGAAACAACGGGTAAAAAGCAAGTACTCCAGGAAAGACTTGCAGAAGGACTTATACAAGAAGGTGAGGACCCCGAAACATTTTTATTCGAAGTTCCGGAGGTGATTTGAGTTTGGTAATGAATAAACCCGAAGAAACTACTAAATCCGTGAAAGAAGAACTGCAACAAAATTCGAGGACTTTGGAAGAAAATGCTAGAAATCTGGAAGAGAAGCTTGAAGAAAATTCGAGAAATCTGGAAGAGAAGCTTGAAGAAAATTCTAGAAATCTGGAAGAGAAGCTTCAAGAAAATTCTATAAATCTGGAAGAGAAGCTTTAGAAATCTGGAAGAGAAGCTTCGAGAAAATTCAAGAAGCCTGGAAGAGAATGCTAGAAATCTGGAAGAGAAGCTTCAAGAAA